>JAFVLL020021481.1:0-67031 GCA_021397915.2 Tor tambroides
CTTAAAACAACAAGTTGAGAAAACTCAAAAATCTGCTGAAGCTGGTTGCCTTAAAATTTTAAGTTGGCTCAACTTTTTTTTTTTTTTACAATGTAGTAAGTTCATTAGTATTATACATTACTTACAATGTAACACTATGAATCTATGAACCGTATGAGACTGCATGAACTATATTCTATGAAAAAGTACTGTGGGGTACATGGTACTGAGAGAATATCATTGCACTTTGGTACTGAATGACTACCATATTCAAGTAGCACGTCATTAAAATGCCTTGGAGTACCATATCAAAGACTGTAAAAGTATATATTCAAAAAAAAAAAAAAAACTTTGAATATTTTGCTTAGCAATTCTGTGTTTGTTCATATAGGCACCAGTATTAGATTTTGGAAAGATTATTATCTACACCAGCAACCTGAAGATTATTCGAGCTCCTCACAGAAGAGGAGAATCCGGAAGGAGTCCTCACCGCAGCCGGGACAGGAAAGAAAGTTCACCAGGACGGGAGTCCCGGAGCAAAGGGAAACATAGAACAGCACGTTCCCGCGCAGAGGAACCAGACGCAATGACTGAACAAAAGGTATAAACAGTCTGAAGTTCAGCAGACTGTAATACTCTGTCTCAATGCTCTTTACTTCTGTTCTACTAGACCGACTTTAATTAGTCTGCTCAAACCATGGTTGCTCATACTTACGGTTAGGAAACTGAACAAACTTTGACATGTAACTTGTACTACTAAAGACATGAATTATATCTCAAGGAAAAGTATGCTGTTCCAAGTGATCAGACAACAAAACAAACAATCCCACAGAGTCCTGGTGACATGCTCTTTTGATTCGGTACCACTGAAGTAGCTATTTTGATTGTTCCATATACCATTGTCTCAAAAAAGATAACATTGGTTTTATCACTTTGTTCATTTATCTGTATTGTGTAACAAAGTCTGTGGTACAGTATATTTTGTAGTTTCTCCGAGCTGCGTTCTACTTGTATAACTCATAACATTCACAAAGTAATGATTAAGATTTTTGCAGAATGTTATCTACTGCTGAAACGCAATTCGTCATGAATAATGACTCTTTTCTGAAACACCACTGAAAATAATGAACCATGAATCCTTGTACTGTACATTTCACTTCCATAAATCTTTTACTCAAATCAATCTTTCTGTTCTGTCTTTTACGAAAGATACACCCATTGAAACATTATGTAAAATATGCACATTAAAACCAGAAAAAAGTGGTACCTCAATGAAGCAATAGAATTTTCTCCAAACATTTCTGCTATTCAGCTTTAATAAGGTCAAAAGATTAACTCATTTTATCTAACTTGCAAGCAGGATTCTCTTCAAACTGTAACTGACCATACAGAAAGAGTTTATGATAATGACTCTATAGCATGCACTTTAGCGTACTTTTAAATACAGTAGTTATTATGGAAGTAATACAGAATAAAACGTGCAAACCGAATGCAATATTTTCAGGAAAATAATTGCATTATTTACAGTTAAATAAAAATGTTGTCCAACTTTATATGAGGTGTCTTTAACTACTGTGTACGTACTTAAAAATAAATAAATAAATAAATAAATAAATAGGGTGTCCTTGTTACACATTACATTTACTTACTATTCTAATAAAAAAAAAATTACGCATAATTACATGCAAGTAACCCAAAGCCAAACCCTACCATATAGTAAGTACATGTAGTTAATTAACATTACTCAGTACTTAAATGTATAATTACACTGTAACAAGGACACCTTAAGATTAAGTGTAACCATAAATAGTATAACATACAAAAACAAATAAAAATAAAAGTTACAATGTAGCTATTGTGTTCATGATGTAGGAGTAGGGTCAACAGTGTGTAATTACAAAAGTATTTACAAAAATTAATTACTCATGTAATTACAGAAATGTATTTTTAAATATAAGTATATTATTAAATATGTACACAATAAATACATTGTACACATAATTAATTTAAATGTAAGTACATAGCAGTTAAATACACTTAATATAAAGTGGGTCTGGAAATTTTATTAAATGCAATTAGTTGAACTTTTGACCTTTTGATGCTTTTTGGCCCACTAAAGTAGGATTCACGTACATCTTTATATGGAATTTAATATTTACTCCTTGTCTTTTAACATAGTTAAAGTACTGTTAAATGTACTGACAAGCATTTGTTTTATTCACGCATTTAAAGTATTATATCGGCACTTGTAAGTCATGTAATGTAGATGTAATTACACATTTGAATAAAATATTTCAAATGTGCTTCAAAAAAAAAAAACTAGGCATTAGATTAGATATAATGCACAAAGTCTAATTTAAGTACACTTAAGAGGACTTTTATTTTAATAATATTATAAGTAGTTTTTTTTAAACATTTAAGAATTAAAGTATACTGCAAGTGCACATTAACTCAATTAAACACACTTCTTTTTTGCAAAAGTAAATAGTAATTATTCTGTCCAAACCTGTGTGACTTTTATGAAAGAACATATTTTGAAAATTAAATGCTGTTTTTTTTGACTATACAATAAGTAAATTGACCCTTCAAACATAAGGGTCAATTGTGATAGATTGCTATAGCTCCTCGGTTTTAGTGGCACATGGACCAATCATCTCTTTCTCTTTACTATAGTTATAGCACAAAATAAACATGAAAGAACTTCAGAAGGAGTCTTCTTTCAACCGTGGAAAGACGTCAATACATACCATTTTTCAAGTTCAAATCCATTGACGATAATCTACTCTGGATTGTTTGTTGGACAAAATGGCAGATTTGCTGTTATGATTGGTCAGATTTCCTGTCAATCAAATTCATGGCAAAGGATGAATTGTGTCCAATTCACCCTTCTTCAAATATTCTTCAAAATATTTTATTTTGTGTTCCGCAGAAGAAGGAAATTCAAACAGGTTTGGAATATTAGGTTGAATAAATGATGTGCGAATTTTTATATTTGGGTGAACTTTACCTTTAAAACATGAAAGGGCAACAAGCTGCAGGCTTTTAGTGTGCACTTGGCTTCATCATTTTGCTTGCTTGTGCACCACGCTTGTTTGCTGTTTGTTTACTTGTTTTGTTTGTGCAGCAGGAAGCAGGCTCCTGTGGACAGTGCGGAGGTTCAGGTTGTGCGCCGTGCTCCCTCTGTCATGGCAGCAAACTGTCCATGCTGGCCAACCGCTTCAACGAGTCAATCAGAGAGCTGCGCTGTCCAGCGTGCAACCCCCACGGCCTAGAGCGCTGCCAGTCCTGCACACACTAACACATCTACTGCTGCCAAGCTGTGTCGGATGGAGATCAGACCCTTTGAGGTGTGAACGAAAGTGCATTTTGGATTAGTGCTTAAATATGAGAGCTTGAGGGCGGAATGTGCTGCTGGAAAGTACTGCAATGAAAGTTAATACAGATTCACCAGACAACCGGTTAACGGTTGATATGAAATCAGGAAGGAACTGGAAACTCAAATAGAGGAAAGGAGCAGCTGAGGAATGGAGAGAGAATTTTTAATTGCTTTATGAGGGATATACATTGCACATGATACACTGCATATGAGACATGGATATTTTTTTTGAATATGAACAAATTAAATACTATGGAAGCTTGTTTCCACCACTGAATAAGAATAAAAAAGGTAATTTCGACTTTTATCTTAATTCTGACTTTTCCCCTCACGATTTCAAGTTGACATCTTGCAATTCTTGATTTTTTTTCTCAGCATTGTGAGATATAAACTCACAATTCTGAGACACAAAGTCAGAATTGCTTGTTTCCACCACTGAAAAAAGGTAATTGCGACTTTTATATCTCATAATTCTGACATTATAACTAAACACAAAAGTATATCATGTAATTCTGAGAAAAAAAAATTGTAATTGAATTGTAAGATGTAAATCACAATTGTGAGATAAAATGTCATAATTACCTTTTTATTTTTTTATTTAGTGGCGGAAAAGGCCTTCCATAAACAAAACTACAACTCTGGCGCAAATAAACTGATAGCATATTTGAAGTGTTGTTTAATGACCTTCATGACTATAACCTTTTTTTATTGTTGCTTTGACAAAATGATTCTTCAATAAGCGTAAATTTTCTATACTCCTAGGCTGATTTTAAAAGGGGGGGGGGGGGAGCTATCCATTGGCCCGTCAAATTCAACTCTTTTCCATATTTTCCATAAATAAGTAGTATTTTAAATTCATTTGATATTTATGTACACACACACACACACACACACACACACATACACGCACACACACACACACACACACACAATAAGATATAAAAATTCACTCCAAGCTTTTAAAAAAACAACTGAATTTCCAAAATATAGCACATCATGATCAAATAGTAGCTTTGTTAAGGGTAATTACCCAACATTAGTTAAAAGTTTCCCTTGTTGAAGAATCACCCAAAAAATGTTTTACGTTTCAAATGCAGAAACATAACTGGAACAGTCATGACCACATGCATTGCTGGTGTGTTTTTGTATCACTGCTTGCCATTTTCCATATATAGCAATTAAAGACTTTGCTGTAAATCTGATTAACAACATGTCTTGTTCGTACTGTAGTCATTATTGTTGTCTTTAAAAGCCTGGTGGTTTTATAAAGTCAATACTGCAAAAGATTGAATTGATATCAAGGTTTATAGTGCATTTTACAGTGCTAAACTGCACATCTCTGGGATTTGTCATGCATTATGAAAATTAATTTCAGTAACTCCTAGGACTAATTTTAATGCTGTCTTGTCAGATTTCCTATACAAATTAAAACTAACTGAACATTCAAAAAAATGCAATATTACTTGAGTGCCATTATTGTTTCTTATTGCTTTTAAATCTGAAATGGATTCAAAGGTTTTAGCTTTTGTTTTTGAGAGAGATTTCATGCTGCACAGCACAGAACCCTAATCAATAAAGGTTCTGACCTTCAATTCTAATAACAACACAGATATTGGCAGATTTCACATCGATGAATAAAGCTGCATAGGAGCTTGCAAGATGAGCTTCTTAATAAATCTGTTCAAATTACAAGAATGTTACTTCTGTTGTTTCAATGTGGGTGACATGCAAGTTGCTTCTAAATTTTGAGTCTGTGCTAAAACTATTTTGCATCATTTGAAATAAATACACATCTTTAATTAGCCAGGCAATCAGAAATTCATGACAAAAATATGGATTTTTTTTTTTTTTCAGACTTGTCTTTTCATATTTTCACATTATATATGCAAGGTAACGGGCAGAGCCCATACCACCCTATTATCTGTGGGGAGACAGCCAGGGGTCCCACTTAGCTTCTCTAGGGTAGAATAGACCTATCATCTATTCATTAGCCATTTCCATATTTTTTTTTTCCTGGGTCCAGTGAATTTAAATGGCAGCACTCGTAATGGGGACTGCATTTCGGCTCGTCCAAGAACTAATGCTATGTGCCAAAAACTGGTACAACCACATGAAATGACCAGACAACTAATTGTAGTATTTTGGCTTGAAGAAGATATTCATAATTGGCCTAAATGATTTGGCTACTGTATTGAGCAGCGCAGAGGCAAAGCTATAGTTATTCTTCCATTCTGTAAAAACTATTTTTCTGACATGATGGATGTAAGAGCTTCCAGTGCAAGCTTCCAGAATGAGAAATCAATGTCATAAAGTTTCAGAGACTCGGTTTAATAGTGTTTATTTTCTGTTTTTATTAAGTATCTTTATTTTCTAAAAGCAACTTTTATTTTTAGAAACTTCAAATCAAAATACTGTGAAACATACCCAGTGCCAGTGTTATGCAACCATTCCATTTTATAAGCTGAAAAAGTAATTTGTGTGTGTGTGTGTGTGTGTGTGTGTGTTAGTTTTCAGTTAGTAAGCTAACAGTTTAGACTACTAGCTTAGCCTAGAGCATAACACTATCTGTTTAAGAAAAACTATATTTATTAGCTAGAACAAGATTTCACAACTGGGTACAACATTTTTATCTGACATTGTGAAAGGTGCCCCTTCGAGAAAGAAGTTCACTTTAGCATAATTATTATGAACTCTTAAATGCATGTTATTTACAATTAAATGACAATTTATTATAGTTTGCATTTATACTAAATGCAGTCAGTTGAACTTAAGTGTCAAATGTACTAACAAATATTTATGGTAAACTAAAATATACTTGTTATTTTTATTGAAATTTGTGTTACACTTTATTTTAATGTGTCCTTGTTACAGTGTAATTATACATTTAAGTACGGAGTAATATTAATTAACTACATGTACTTACTATGTGGTTAGGGTTAGGATTAGGGTTTGGCTTAGGGTTACTTGCATGTAATTATGCATAATTAATTGCACTTAATTACACTTTTATCCACTAAATGAGCTCATTTCAAATTTGATGCCTGCTACAGGTCTCAAAATAGTTGGGACGGGGGCAACAAAGGGCTGAAAAAAAGCAAGAAATTTTGAAAAGTTTCAGCTGGGAGAACATCTAGCAACTAATTAAGTTAATTGACATAAGGTCTGTAACATGATTAGCTATAAAAGGAATGTCTTAGAGAGTCGGAGTCTCTCAGAAGAAAAGATGGGCAGAGGCTCTCCAATCTGTGAAAGAGTGCGTAAAAAGATTGTGGAATACTTTAAAAACAATGTTCCTCAACGTCAAATTGCAAAGGCTTTGCAAATCTCATCATCTACAGTGCATCATCAAAAGATTCAGAGAAACTGGAGAAATCTCTGTGTGTAAGGGACAAGGCTGAAGACCTTTGTTGGATGCCCGTGGTCTTCGGGCCCTCAGAGGACACTGCATCACTCATCGGCATGATTTTGTGATTGACATTATTAAATGGGCCCAGGAATACTTCCAGAAACCACTGTTGGTAAACACAATCCGCCGTGCCATCTGCAGATGCCAACTAAAACTGTATAATGCAAAAAGGAAGCCATATGTGAACGTGGTCCAGAAGCACCGTCGTGTCCTGTGGGCCAATGCTCATTTAAAATGGACTGTTTCAAAGTGGAAAAGTGTTCTATGGTTAAGTAAGTCCAAATTTGACATTATTGTTGGAAATCACGGATGCCCTGTCCTCTGGGCTAAAGAGGAGGGAGACCTTCCAGCGTGTTATCAGCGTTCAGTTCCAAAATCCAAAATCCAGCATCTCTGATGGTATGGGGGTGCATAAGTGCATACGGTATGGGCAGTTTGCTTGTTTTGGAAGGCACTATGAATGCTGAAAAGTATATAAAGGTTTTAGAGCAACATATGCTCCCCTCCAGACGATGTCTATTTCAGGGAAGGCCTTGTGTATTTCATCAGGACAATGCAAAACCACATACTGCAGCTATTACAACAGCATGGCTTCGTAGTAGAAGAGTCCAGGTGCTGAATTTGCCTGCCTGCAGTCCAGATCTTTCACCTATAGAGAACATTTGGTGCATCATTAAACGAAAAATATGTCAAAGATGACCACAAACTCTTCAGCAACTGGAAACCCATACCAGGCAAGAATGGGATCAAATTCCAACACCAAAA
Organism: Tor tambroides; assembly: GCA_021397915.2. Classification (NCBI taxonomy): domain Eukaryota; kingdom Metazoa; phylum Chordata; class Actinopteri; order Cypriniformes; family Cyprinidae; genus Tor; species Tor tambroides. Next base: position 7,527 of record JAFVLL020021481.1, read on the forward strand.
CTCCAGAAACTCATAACCTCGATGCCCAGATGTCTTCAGACTGGTTTGAAAAGTAAAGGAGATGCTACACCATGGCAAACATGCTCCCATCCCAACTATTTTGAGACCTGTAGCAGGCATCAAATTTGAAATGAGCTCATTTTGTGCATAAAATTGTAAAATTTCTCAGTTTAAGAATTTGTTATGTTATCTATGTTCTATTGTGAATAAAATATTGGCTCATGTGATTTGAAATTCTTTTAGTTGTCATTTTATTCAAATTTAAAAAACGTCCCAACATTTCCAGAATTCGGTTTGTAAATTTATAATCAAGTACTGTACATGTGCTTTTGTATGCTAGTCAACACATCAAAATATGTGTACTTAAATGGCATGACATTTTCATGTAATATTTTTAATGTCCATTTTTTACATGCACTTATTAAAGTGTAATTTAGTGTGTTGAGAAACATAGTCATGAACGTGCACTCTCTTTAAGTACACTTAAGTGGCCTTTTATTTCATTAATATATTATCTGCAAGTTTTTTTTTTAATATACTTTTAAAATTTGATGCATATTACAAGTCCACATTCAATACAGTTAAGCACACTTCTTTTGCACAAGGGTGGCTGTAGGATTCTGCAGAATACTGTATGGATCTTGCTAACACCAGTTTTGTAGTTTAGCCAAAACACATCAATGTTTGCTACGTTTCATTTAAAGCCAGATTTGTGATATTCCCACTTCATAAGGTAGTTTGATTGCTCAGTAGATGATAAAGGCCTAAGGAAACAAAATTGCAACAGTACCAACCAATGGATTTACCCAGTAGTTAAAATGATGTCCCAGTGCACTGTAGGAAATTTCGACTTTCTGAATTGAATGGAATGCATTAGACCCATAACATTTCAGCTTATTAGCCTGATCTGGCATCTTCAAACAAACAAATCCCTTGAAATTCCACCTTTCATATCAAAAGAGTCAACATGTCAGTGAAACGCAAGGTTTGTTCAACATCATTCTTCCCTCACACACAAAAACAAAGAGAGAGAGAGAGATGAATGTAAGGCTGTCAGGTTGCTCTTTGCTTTGAAGAAGTGGATTTTCTCAAACCAACCAAGCCAAACTTCGTCTAGTTAGGCAGCAGCGGAGTGTACAGAATGTCAACAGTCTGGAGCGGGGGTGAGCGAGACTGCGGCTAATGTTTTGACAGGTCTCTGTGATGTCAGAAAGTCGTGCTGTGTCAAGGATCAGAGATGCTACTCCACTTTCTGCTTAATTGTTTGTGCTTGACAGGGTAGAGGTGGTCAGATGTGTGTGGTGGTTGTTTTGTTGGTTAAACGCCTCCGGTCTAGTACTCCCCAGATGAGACATCATGTTGTTCATTATATGAAAGCATTTCAAGGAAATATTAGAGGTGACCTGGTCACAGAAATGCACAGTTGAACAGCAGCTCTCTGTTAAATGTGTAGGTCATAAAATTTGACTATTACAGAGAAACAATAATAATTGTTCATCAAGTGAAATGGTCCATATCTCAATTTTGTAATATTGTAAATAGTCAAAACTAAATGGAACAGCATTGAATATCATTAATGGGTTATTTTAGTGTTTCATTCAGGTCTGTATGGAATGACACAGATCTTGGTTTGTTTGACAGAAAGATCTTTGGCTAAACAGCAAGGTCTGGAGAACATTGAAGCAATGTGGTCCAGACAAAAGAAGACCATCTGACTGACATCCAAAATGACCAGTCAGAGTTTGATTTATTTGTACTCACTGTTTAAGATTGGGTTTATCTGATATTCCCCTCAAAATCCACCCCTTTTAGACCGCATCCACATGAATATGACATTTCTGAAAACTTGAGTTTTACCTGCATTTTCTGCAGATATAAAAAAAACAAAAAACAGGAAACAACTTCAAAGCACTTTTCAAAACTCTGTTTTCTGTGATGTGATGTGAAGATTGTTAAAATTGACTTTTTTTGTTGTTTTGTTTTTTTACAGTGCATCATGAACAGTCTCCATGTGGCAACTATTGATGGGCATGATCGGAAATTTGATGGGCAGCAATTTGAGAGCAAACACTGATTTATTTTATCTTGGTTGGCCCTAAGTTTGATGACGTTTACATGTCAGATAACAAAAGCTATTTCTCCACCAAGTGTAATTACCAACACTCTTCTCCACAACTAATCAGTTGATTTTGCTTTGGTGAAAAAGATAATTGCTTTAATAGTGCTGCAATTCGGCAAAAACCACCTGCATTCTAGGTGGTGGATTTGGAATTTGGCAGCTGTTCCATGCTGTTTAAAGTGGTTGACTGGCTAGACTCCCTTCCACATTATCCTGTCCAAACTGTTGCTATAAAATTAGAAGCACACAATTTCCTAGAATATCATTATATGCTTAAACATTAAGATTTGTACTCATGGAAATTACCAAAGAAGTCAAACCTGCTCATTAGAAGGAGGTCTCCCAAAACTTTTGGCAATATACTGTAGTGTACATACATACATATCTATGCAAACAATAGATAATGTGAGATAAAAGATTATGAATATGTGTTCAGCTTAATACAAACCCATGCATTAACCCATGAAAGAAATGAACTTCTTTTATTCAATACAGGTATGCAAAAATGTAGGGTAACACTTTAGTATAAAGACCCATTCTCAATATTAACTATTTGCTTATTAGCATGCATATCATTAACATATTGGCTGTTTATTAGCACTTACAGTAAAATATAGACATAACTTAATTAAAAAACATTTTTTAGCTGGTGAAAATACTAGTGTTCTAATAATTTTAGCCACCACTGTATTAAGCACATATTCTATATGACCATATTCTACATCTCTAATCCTACCCAATATCTGAACTAAACAACTACATTACTTAAGCAGCAAATCAGGAGTTTATTTATGCAAAACTTGTAGTTAATGGTTTGTTAATAGTGAGAATTGGACCATATAATTAAGTGAAACCAAATGTGACCCTGGACCACAAATTCAATCATAAGTATATTTGTAGCAATAGCCAACAATACAGTGTATGGGTCACAATTATTGATTTTTCTTTTATGCCAAAAATCATTAGGATATTAAGTAAAGATCATGTTCCATGAAGATAAATACATCAAACATAAATAAAAACTTAATTTTTGATTAGTAATATGCATTGCTAAGAACTTCATTTGGACAGCTTTAAAGGTGATTTTCTCAATATTTTGATTTTTTTGCACCCTCAGATTCCAGATTTTCAAATAGTTGTATCACAGCCAAATATTGTCCTATCCTAACAGACCATACATCAATGAAAAGCTTATTTATTCACATAAAAAAAATACACTTTATGGCTGGTTTTGTGGTCCAGGGTCACAAATTGGGTGGACCAGCTATACACCATCAACCGTACAGCAGGCTTAAGCTGCTTTTAACCAGCAAACAATATAACGGTCCAGTATTAAAATTTAGATAGTAATGACAAAATAGCATTGACATATATTAATAATAAGTGCTATATAGTGCATAATGACCCAAATAGGCTTATTTTTGGCACGTCTCTACCAGGTAATTAAGTTACTGGCTTAATTTGCTTTCAGTATGGAAATTCACACTGGTTTAAGCTGGTGCTATCCTGAATTCATTTTACAGGTTTCTATTGCACTGTTTGTTTGTGTTTAACTGAGTGTAAGTCATGTACAATTAATGCCAGCACTGTTTGCACAGATACATTAAAAGTCCTTCATACTGTATATGGTTTCCTGACATCTATGTATAAGTATGTTTGTGAGCCCCAGACCCAGAGTTTAGGGTGGTTTGACAATTTCCCAGCACTGATGTGAGCAGCTAGACACCATCATAGCCATCTAAAGGCCCTTTTTATTTTAGCATAGAGCAGCGTGACTAGCATTCACGTAATGAGAGCCCTGCAGCTGGAGCTCCAGTCATTAAATGGAATGACAACCCCCTGCTCTGAACACACAAAGCTCTCCTGCTTCGCTTCCTTTGGCGAAGACAATTAATGTAAACTGCAGCCAAGTGTGCTATTGTGTACAACACAATTTCATTATTCATTTATTTATTTGTTTAGAAATTATGCCCACTTTAGTCATTGGAGTGCAAGAGTTTATACCAGCACTACATGCTGAATGTTAGATTTTAGCATTGCACACTTCACTAACATTAAAAAGTTTTTCATGAAGTCCTCTAGAAAGAGTATTTGCAAGTTTTAATTGCCTGTCTCTCGCTTCCTCAACTAGCACTGAGGAAGTCTGCTGGTTATTCCCTTTGGCCTGCTGTCGCCATGAACATCAGGGTGCCTTTGCCTCTGGCTGGCCGTGTTATGTTGTTGGGTCATCATGAGTCTAATTACTGTTGAGTCTAATTGACTGTATTAGTCCTCAATATCAGGTTAAATACAGTAACAAATGTTTAATGGATCAGCAGTGAAACTACATTTAGTGATGCATAATTCCTCTTGAGGTCAGTTTTGAATATTAATTAGTCACATCACACAATTAACCAGTAAGGAGAAAAAAAAAAAAAAAAGATGTTTAATGTGGTTATGAAAAAGGGGATTATGGACCAATGAGATTTCACAATGTGGGAATAACCAGGGGTGTGTTTCCCAAAAGCAAGTTCACAAGTTCTGTCATTACCAACATCGTTCAACAATTCAGTGTTTCCTGAAAGACATGAGAATTAGTAAATGACAATATTTGACTTTTTGACTGATCGATTTCTATATGTCTCCTGAAAAGCAGCTTTTATTTATTCATTTGAAAATCCATTTCATATCATTTAAATTGTATGTATAAAGAAAAGCATAAAGCAAAATACCAGCATATTGAATGTTGAAGGCTAAGTAGCATACAAACAAACAAACAAACAAATAAATAAATAATTATTGTGGTAACACTTTAGAATAGGGAACACTTATTCACCATTAACTACAAATTTTCCCTCAATAAATTCCTAATTTGCTGCTTATTAATAGTTAGTAAGGTAGTGGTTAAGTTTAGGTATTGGGTAGGGATATAGAATAAGGTCATGTAGAATAAGGCATTAATATGTGCTTAATTAGTACTAATAAATGGCTAATATTCTAGTAATGTGCATGCTAATAAGCAACTAGTTAAGAGACTCTAAAATAAAGTGTTTCCATTATTGTTATTATTATATTTTTGTAAAAAGTGTCCATTTTCATTACTAAAAAAATGTGCAGTTTTAACTTTTTCATTTTTTTCCATTAACTTTATTATTAATCAGTAAAAGCAGCATAAAGCTGCTAGTTAAGATTTTCAAGAAAATCTTTTAAAAACATTTTAAGTTGTTGTAGTTTAAATTGAGAACCACTGGTCTAACCCAATCAAAGCATCAAAAGTGACAGAAATAAATATTATAAGTTACTTTTTGACAGCTCTTGAGCAGCCTCAGTAACAAATTGTATTCCAGTATCCAGTTTGCCACAGTAAAACAGAGTAAAAGTAAAAATATGTTCTCATTCAGCATCGAATTATATAGCACTGATAATTTGCTGATTCACGTTCTGACAATTTAAAATGGCCAAATGGCTTTAAAATTATATTTACAATGTTGATGTGAGAGTAGCACATGGGAATAACTATTAGATATGTATGATAAACAGTTATATAATGAACAGTCACACTTTAGTTTGGGGACCAATTCTCACAATTAACTAACTATTTACTACGACTTTTGCCTCAGTAAACTCTTATTAATAGTTAGTAACGTTGTTGTTAAGTTTGGGCAGGGGGTAGGATTAAGGGATCTAAAATATTATCATGCAAAATACAGCATTAATATGAGCTTTGTACTAATAAATAGCCAATATTCTAGTAATATGCATGCTAATAAGCAAGTTAATAGTGAGAATTGGTCCCTAAACTAAAGTGTTACCAAATGAACTTAGAATGAATGTAGTTTTAAACATTGGAATTAATTGAAGTGTTATTGTGACCTGTTAAGCTTGACAATTAAGCACACACACAAAACAATAAAAAAATGCTAAAAATGAAATCAACACTATTCTATATTCTTTTTTTGAAGCTTTGGGACTCTTCTCTGTGTGCATTTGACACATCCATATCACTGTGTCACTCTTTAGGATATATGAATACTACAATCTAGACCCTGTTCACCCATGCATGAGTACATAATAATAAAGCAGGCACATTTTCTGTTTCTATCTAAGCAGGCACAGCATCTATTGTGTATGTGTGTGGTAGTGCTTTGTGCTGGAAATGATGACAGCATGGTTACTGTGAAACTAATTATATGATCTATTATTGAACTCAAATGAGTATGCCTTATGACAATGGCATTTATTACAGTTCCACTCTATTGTCTGATCCAAAATAGTTTCTTCATTGCCACTCTGTGACGTTAGTGGAGGCGTCCGAAATGATTGATTAATGAAGTGATTAAATGTGCACTTATGCAACGCCATAGTGTTTGAACAGGAAGTGAGTGTTGTCACTCTCTGTGCTGAAATAAGGGGATATTAATTAAAGTCAGCTCTCCATTCTTGAAAGGATTGTTGCATCCCAGCTCCAGGATCATCTCTCTTTTAATAGTTTATATGAGCTGTTTCAATCAGGGTTTCTTCCGTATCATATTGTTGAGACTGCACTTGTAAAGATTTCTAATTATTTATTAGTAGCTGCTGACTCAGGTCTTTTATCAATACTTGTTCTTTAAGATTTAATTGCAGCATTCAATACCGTCTCACACCCCATACTGTTAAGTAGATTGGAGTCCATTGGAATCACAGGTACAGTTTTGTGTTGGTTTTGTTCCTATTTTACAGACCGCACTCAATTTGTACAACTTAAACAGTTTAAATCAAATCCTACATCTGTTACCACTGGTGTCCCACAGGGCTCTGTTCTGGGACCTCTTTTGTTTATTATTTATCTTTTACCAATTGGTTTTATTTTTAGGAAATATGGGGTTCAATGTCATTGTTACGCTGATGACACCTAACTTTGGGTGAATCCCATTTCTCTGTCTTACCCCTTCCCCTTCCCCTACCCCTTCGTCTTACCCCTAGCCCTTGTCCCTCAAAACCGAGGGGTGAAAACATACCCCTATGAAATGAGACACCACTTGGTTACGGTTACGTCATCATATATCGTCGCTAGCTGGCTGATTCGTCAGCAGAGGTAACAAGTGTTATCACAAACTTCCAAGATGCCGTCTGTAAATGTGTGTATGTCGATTGCGTGGGTTTTAGTGATGTTTTTTGCGATTGTCCGCAACAAACTAGCGATTTTTAAAAAAACGTTTCAATTAAGAACATGGTTGCAAATATATGTACAGGACTGTGTAGAGCACAAAACAAAACTGTCGTAATTTTTAAATCAATTATTTAAGCCGAAAATACATTTATGGGACTCTCTGGATGATCTGGCCGCCATTGTTGCCGGTTGCGCAGTGTGTTCTGGGTACCCCTTGGTTTCAAGTAAGTCACAGAATGCTTGGTTTTAAGGGGTATCTACCCTTCCCTTAGCCCTACCCCTCGATCAAAACGAGAATTGGGATAGCCCTTACTCTCACGTGAACGCGCAAAACTAAGGGTAAGGGGTAAGGGGAAGGGGTAAGACAGAGAAATGGGATTCACCCTTTATCTGTCTTCTAAACCTACTACTGTTTTTCCTCCGTCTTCTCTTGTTTAGTGCTTAGATGAAATAAAAATTTGGTTTTCATGTAATTTTCTAAAACTTAATTGACACAAATTGACGTGGCCTAATGGATAGAGAGTCGGACTTGTAACCCAAAGGTTGTGGGTTCGAGGCTCGGGTCCGGCAGGGATTGTAGGACCCTCAATACCACGACTGAGGTGAGACCCTTGAGCAAGGCACCAAAACCCCCAACTGCTCCCCGGGCGCTGCAGCATTGGCTGCCCACTGCTCCGGGTGTATGTTCACCACTGTGTGCATGCACTTGGATGGGTTAAATGCAGAGAACAAATTCCAAGTATGGGTCACGATACTTGGCCACACACCACTTCCCTTTCCCTATATCTTTACACAAACTCCAGCTATTACATAATGTGGCTACTTGAGTTATTTCCAAAACTTCTATATCCAAGCACATCTCTTCTGTGCTACAAAATCTGCATCCCTGTTAAATATCACATACATTTTAAAATCTTGCTTTTAACTTACAAGGCACTTAATAATTTGGTTCCCTCATACTTATCCGATCACCTATGTATAAATACTCCTACATGTATCTTAAGATCTGCCTCTGCACTCACTTTTGTACATTTGGACGTCTTCTATGGGGTTATTAAAATTAATCATGCAATGCAATTAATTAACGTTTGCGCTTGTCATATTACTGGTATTTGCACCATTATTTAACGCCCCAAAAAAGCATGTCTTAAACTACTTTGCGCTTGAAATTGCTGCAGTTGTTGTTGCTAGAAGGAGGCACCACAGAGAGCAGAGAGCGTGTGGTAGAAGGGAGAGGATTTTTCCACACATAATATTTTATTTGCATGCCAGAAGAACACATTATCCGAATCCGAACATATCCTTACGTTAATTTGCACTGAGCTTGGTAGATTGCATTTGTCATTATGGAAATGAGGTGTTGCGTCTGTGTTATTTAATTTGTGCTTTGTCAGTAAATCTGTTTTGGAGTAAATCACTGTAAAACAGTAAATCACTGTTTTGGAATTGCGCTCTCGCACTAATTTGCCCTGTTTAGTAGAACTGGCCCTAAGTTTTAACATTTAGGGGACAATAACAGAATCTATAAAAATCAGAAAAAGATTTACTTAAGCATGCTTTTATATTCTAAATAATATCAAGACGAACATTTACTAGACTGAAGCAAATTAGATTCACTTGATTATCTCAATTATCATCTCTTAATTATTATTGTATTGTATTATGTTTTGTCCCCCACAAAAAAAAAACAAAAAAAAAAACACTACAGAGGTTTGATCATAAACCTGGATTTTCTGACTATATATCTATTTATTGACTATATATTTCTGACTATATTTAAGCAATAAGGTACTCGAGGCCGTGCTGTATCGTGAATAAATCACGGCTGAAGGGCGTTGTTAGGCACGACGCCAAGCGGAGTGCCTGCAACCCCTTCAGCCGTGATTTATTCACGATACAGCACGCACCGAGTACCTTATTGCTTTTATAAAACGGTTACCACACAATAAAAAATACTAAAACCCAAAATTTGTGAATTGAAATGTTACTTTTTTGAAGCAAGTTCGTTAAATGCTGTCCCTTCCGCTAAAAAATAGTTCCTGACAGCAACAGTAAACGGCAAGAGAATGTTCCGAACATGCCTCTCATCTAATGGAGCTTAAATAAAAATAGGAGCTCTTATCATCCGCTGTCATTTATTATTTTTAACACCATATATGATATTTTCTCATACACATACATCTGCTTATCTCTCAGCATGAGAAAACGTCTGTTTTCCGTCATTTAGTTTAAAACAGACCAATTCGCGGCACAGCGGGAGTTTGCAAGCGTCGTCATTACAGTGTAAACTGATGGACATACAGAATCACACCTGAAACAGAAAACTAATAAATTCAGTAATATTCCCTCCTCACTTCGGAAACTGTAGTCTTGCACACAGACGCGCGCCGCACACACATCTCTGCATGAGAAGCGTTTATTTAGACAGGGGAAGGGCGGCGTCTCAAAATTAAAGATGAAAGATGCAACATAACGCCAGCAGGGGTCACTTCATACTTCATTAAATAAATAGCAAGCTACTACATAATACAATCATAAGGGTGGAAGTAAGGGTGTTGCTCAGTGATACACAGAACGGTTGGGTGAAGCGGCCATAGCCGTGCTGTATCGTGAATAAAACACAGCTGCTGACCAATCAGAATCGAGGAATGGAACTAACCGTTTTATAAATATATTTATAATATTATTATAATTTAATATTATTATTATTATTATTATTATTATTATATTATTATTATATTTATTTTTTTAGGCATGCTCGGAACATTCTCTTGCCGTTTACTGTTGCTGTCAGGAACTATTTTTTTTAGCGGAAGGACAGCATTTAACGAACTTGCTTCAAAAAAGTAAAATTTCAATACATACATTTTGGGTTTTAATATTTTATTGTGGTAACCGCTTTATAAAAAGCAATAAGGTGGAAAATGCATGTTGTATCGCGAATAAACCCCCACGGGCGAAGGTTGCGGCGGCACTCCGCTTCGCGTCGTGCCTAACAACGCCCTTCAGCCGTGATTTATTCACGATACAGCACGGCCTCGAGTACCTTATTGCTTAAATATATATATATATATATATATATATATATATACAAACACACAGTCGAGAGTTTTACAGTGGAGCTAAACTTATTCTGTCTGAATTTGTAAATTTGTCTGCCATCATAACTACTTTTACTGCCCATGTTTGCTTATACACAGTTAAATTAGCATATTCAAATATTCAATGTTCAAAGCTCAAATGAACGGATGACAAATCTATGTTAGCACACAGAGCACATAGAGTGAACGCTGCAGTGCGGAGACCTGAAGCAGCGAGCTGTTTCTATATATATATAGTGGGTATCCTGCTGTTGGACTGCAGAGCTTGTGTGTGTGGTCAAGCATTCTGTTTCTAGAGTGGTGAAGCCAGGCCTTATTAATGCTGTCCTCAATTACTCCACTGCCTCCAGTCTAACATTCACCATGCCATAATCTCTCACAAACCATTCATTGGTGTCTTGATGGGCCTATAGATGACATAGATAATTGTATCGCAGTCTTCAAAATGTGACTTTTTTTTAATGAAAATTCCAGAGGTTAACGTATACAAATTGTGGCACAGTTGGATATGATATAGTTTGAGTTTCTTTGCAGAAGTTTCACCTGAACTAGACTGTTTTATTCACTTTGTAATCTAAATCATTGAGGTTCTCTCAGATTTATGGAGGGTGATATCAGTAGAGACAGGCTGTATGAGATAGAGTGGATCTTTTCCTCAATTTGGTCGAGAGGAGAAGCGGTGTGTAACAAATTGTTTCATCATCTAAAAACTGCCCTGATGCTCCCCCCCACACACTTTTCCCAGTCTAATCCATTTTCCCATTTCCTCATTGCTCATATATTCCAATTAGTGGAGTTTGAAATCCAGTGGAATACTGAGAATCCCACATCATGGATGTATTTGAGTCAATGGTGTGATGTATTTAGCAATTTGTTTATTTATTTATTTTTTTAAATTTGTTATTTATTTGTTCCTTCCTTCCTTCCTTCAGGTTTCAAAAATACATTAAAATGCAATTAATGTAGATAGCCTAATGACTTGATATATCTCTTCTACAAAACTTTAAATTCTGAAATAAAGCTTTTTTTCTTTTTTCTTTCTTTTTTGGTGGAGGTTGGCTTCAATTTATAAATGTCTGGAAATTGCAAAAAATAAAGTCATACATAGGCCTATTTCATACAAACACACACACACACACACACACACACACACACACACACATATTTATATATATAGGGCTCGAATTGAGGGGGGATGGCATCCCCCTGGTTGAATTAAAAAAAAATGACAAAAAAAAACATCCCCTCTGTAAAACCACCATCCCCCCTTACCATTCCCTTTGGATTATTAATAGTGTGTATCATGTAAAATTATCATGCACATGAAATGTTAAAATCTCTACTTTCAATAACTGGTTACACGTTATTTCGATAGTCCACTTCAGACATTCTACTATCAGTAAATTTTGTAATTACATGTCAACTACATTCTCATTAATTACTAACTACTCAGTAGGGTAGGTTTAGGGTTAGTAGAATAAGTTGACATATACTTGCAGAGTTTCTCATACTCAGTATGTTGTATGTTGTGGACCCATCAAAATAAAGTGTTAGAAGTTATTAAGCAGACAGTCTACTAATACTCTAATGACTGCTAGCTGACATGTAGTTGCAAAGTTACATACTGTTAGTAGAATGTCTAAAGTGGACTATCGAAATAAAGGGTTCCCCAATAATTTACGAACTAAATAACAGTGATAGGCCAATCAGAACTCGGTAACAAGCTGCGCACAAGCTGAAGCTTTTGCTGAAGCTTTTATTGTCCTTTTTCATGCAAAATGGTTCAAGCGCAACTTTTGAAGTTCTTTAAAAAAAGACAACAGAAGGTATGATTTTTCCTTGATTGCAATTTAAAGACATCCCATGACATAATGTTATTGTGCTGTATGTGTGACTGTGAGGGACTGAGAGACACAGGAGAGCTGACAATATCCAACGTTTAAAAAAAAAAAAAAAAGAAAAGAGAGTCCAAAAGCATTCACTGTGCGATAAAGCCTATTAGAATGCAGTTAGAATGCCTTTATAACTTCAGCAACGAAACAAAAAATTCCCATGTATGAGTCTTTATGTTTTTATATTCACTGCACAAGCAATGTACTTTTCAGAATATCAGCACATGTGCATGAGCACAAATGCAGGACATTTCTTGTTTTCATTTTGAAGATATAGAAAATGAGTCTCTGATCTTCAGTTATGATCTCCAGCAAGATCCCAGTTCCAGATAGATTTGTTGTCAATTTCCTGTTTGCGGAGATAACATGTTTTAATTAAGTCTGATGACTGACAGAGAAATAAACTGTACCCTCAGGCCAAACATCTGCTGCACAACCAGTGGTGGTCTAATTTAGGAAATGCTGTACTCAAAAATAACCAACCTTTTAGCAATCCCATCAACGTACAATATTGTGACATCCCGACAGAGCAACTTTAATCACCAGTGGACCAATTATCCATGACTTCATTTAAACACCGCCACAGTTTAGGAAAGGTTATTGGTTTTGACTCACAAACAGTCTGTCAGGTAATTGAATATTGAGCCAGTAGGTGCTGATTGCGGGAGGTCTGATTTGAAGTGGATCCATCCTAAGTTATCAGCAACTGAGAACTTTTGGTTTTAGTTACCTTCTTAAAAAACAATATATATATATATATATATATATATTTTAAAAGCTATGGTTTTTGTCTTAGTTTATTCCAGCTGAATTTAATTTAAAAGAACGTTCTTGATACACCACAAATATGGTATAGTGTGTATCCGATAAACCTGAATTTCTTTTGCACTAGAAGGGTTCCTTTAAAATGGGAACATACTCTCAGAAAAGAGAGAATAATCCTGCTAATGCACAGTTTGTCTGTGCATTTGTAAGTATTCCCCTCATGTTCCTAAACACATGAAAGGTTTTTATTCATATATTGGTTTATGTTACAAACCCTGTGATTTTTCTTTGGATTTGACATGCCCACAGGCCCTTTAATACTGCACAGCTTCGAATTTCATCTAAGAGTAATCACTTTATGATTAGCATATATTATGTGTGTTTTAATGCTCCTAACCTTGGATAAACCAAGTGGCAGAGGATCAAGTGCTTTGGGGTTTTTGAGAGTGGGGTAAAAACAGTCTTACGGGATTAAATGTATTTTATAGCACACCTACATTGTGGTTTAAGTTAATGGTATTCAACATGGGGCGTGGGATTGAAAAATCTCACTGAAACTGTGTAGAACAAGATCAGCCACAATGAAACAAATCATGGCAAATCAAGTATTACATAAAAAATGCATAAAAAATATTTATTCTGCTTAAAATTTCACTCAAAGAAACTGAAAAGCCTAGTCAACATTTCTGAGCACATATATGTGTATATGCCTGTATATGCTTTTTTAAGTCTCAAAGTGATAGCAGCAGCTGACTTGAATTTTATAAATCACCAAGGACCATGGTTTCTTTCATGCCTTGATTCTGGCTGTACCAACAAAATTCAGAATTCAACAATTCATAATTATTTCTCTAATTCATAAGAATTGAATCTCATTCACACATTTTTGTACGATCTGCTTATGGCCCAATGATGGGTATTTTTTAGGGGTGTAACAGTTGTGTTTTCTTGTGAGATTGGGGTCACTGTACATCTTTTAATGCCCAATACAGACCAACTTCCACAAGAACTAGAGGAAGAAACAGCACTTCTAAGAAATGGTGAAAGCTTGATGTATGGTGTAATGGTGCATGTTCATACACAAACTCATATTTCACCCACTTCATTCCCTTCAGATCTGTCTCTTGTCCTTGACTGTAGGAACAGCAATGAACGTTCTCCATTCTTATGCTGGTGTGCATTGTCCTATAGAAAAGAAAAACCCTAAAGAATACTGTATTATAATAATATTTCAGGGAGGAAAAATACACTTTTATCCAAAGCGATGTGCAAATGAGGATTTATTTGTTTGTTGTAGTTAAGTGCTACAACAAAGTAGGAATTCCACCAGCAAGGAACAGTGAATGAAAACGTTCTGGAAAGTGATCTTGTTCCTGTCTGTGATGGTGCCATTTACTTAACAGACCTATTTGTCATTATTCCAAGACTAAATCATTTTTAATTTTACAACTATACGGTATACTCTCCCTTTAAGTCAGCAGTTGTTTCATTTACGTCTTTTATGTTGTCTATCCCTTTCAAAACTGCAGCACACACTGTGATGTTTTCCCCCCTTTGGCTTTGGAGAGTGAATGTGATGCACAACATGGTAATGTGTCCCAGAACAAGTTTATGTACACATGCTCACAAACAGCTGAACTGACAATATGCTTCATTAACCTAGTGGAAATTACATAACATGGTTTGAAACGAACTGCTGCAACTTCATATTTCTTATTTAGGATTTTCTTCAGACTGTATTATGTAAAAAAAAAACAACAACAACAACAAAAAAAACAACAACAGAGACTGCCATAGAAGTTTGTGGCCAAAAAGGTCAACAAAGCAAATATATTTTTTTTTAAATAATGCTTCAACTATAACACTTGAAAACAGCACTTGAAATCATACCGATGTGCCCTAAGTTGTTCTAGAACAACAACAAAAAACAGCAGTTAATTATCTAATGCAAATGGACGTGAAGGCATACAACACATGATGTAATTACTGTAATTACCACACAAACAAAGGTTTCTTAAAGGTTTAAAAAAAATAAAAAAATAAAAATATTGTAGGTTCTTAGTGACTAGTTATGGTATTACTAATGCAAAATCTTTTTTTAATTGACGTTTTCTACATCGAATGCTGCACCTTTCTGATGTCACTGTGTGTTAATAAGCATTTGTTTGTTGTGGCACTCTAATTAACATGAATTAGCCTAATCCGTTTAATTAAAACAGTCCTTTCCACTGATAAATCTACATCTTTCACCCTCTTAAACATACTAGGTTCACACCACTGAAGTACAATGTGACAGTGCTGCGCACCATAATTTATGTCTAATTACACGAGGTAATTAGTGGTTTCACACAGACAACGGCACTTCTGGGAAATTTGCAACTCAAAGAAAAATAGAAAACACTAACAATTAGCTCCACCGTGACACAGAAGGGCAAAGGACACATCTGGAATGCATTGCAATCAGCCAGTGGAATAAAGCATATCAAAGGAGCTCTATAGAGAATAACGCTGGCTTTACCACTCCACAGGGGCATGTTGCAATGTTCGACTAACTATAGCACCCAATTACTACACTCACTTTTTAAATTAACAGTATGTGAGTAGACTGTGCAACACATAATGCAATCGTTGTGAGCTTATTAGTATTTCTGGGTATGTAATGTGTTCTAACACATTTTTTATACTGATGTGTACAATAATCATGTTTAGTGCTTCTAAAAAGTTCAATTAACAAATGTTACAACAGAAGACATACACTGTTCACACTTCACATTGGTTAACAACACACATGCTTTGCTATTGTAGAGCCATATTTTTGGCCTAATTTGCTGCACATTTGGAGTTTACTGCATCAAAACTTAAATATTGTGAAAGATGCATGATTAACATGATGAAAAACAACAACTTGCAATTAAAAGAAAATGTGATTTACCATATGGCACACTATTTAACATTGTTTATTTTGTTGCATTGATAATAGAGGCTGTATAAGAGAAATATTAACTCAGATTTCATCTTTCATCTACTGCTCAATGTGGCTGCAGCAGCATGAAACATAAAGGCACTTTTATCATACAATATTGCCTAATATAAAAGACGCTTTTCAGACTCTGCTGAGGATACAGTATGCTGAGTTTTGATGCAGATGATGCTCATTAAAGCACATTTTACAGCTGCGCTGAGATTATTCAGAAAGAAGATTTTGTAATTGCCTCTAATTCAGTTCATATTTAAAAATTAAATATGAGGTTTAACTTTATAGCTGAATAACTTCGAAATTTGCAAAGATGGCAAGCATTTACATTTGAGGATAGACCATTCATAAAAACAACAACTGCAACTCTGTTTACCATCTGACCATTGCAGGATCCATAATTCAATTCATTGCCGTTATAGCATTGCTCTATGCATACAACAATTCATAAATAGTGTAAGATTCATGGACATTCAATGAAACATGTCCCCAAAGACTATTTGGATGCCTAAAACACACTTAAAAGTTCCTGAATTTCAGGAATACATAGCATTTTTGAGGCATTATATTCTTCACTAGTGTTGCCATTTGGTTAGCGTGTTAGCTACTACATTTTCTACCATTCCAATCCGACTAGACTGGAAGACATTCAGCGACCCTGACAGTCCCCCAACAAATAACATATGAAGATACATTCAAGGTTTAATAAAACAAGGAATCAGTGTTATGATATAACTGTGTTCACACACGTTCTGCTGTGCAATCCCCTGCTAACAGGATCCAAGCAATAATGGTAGATAATAGCTTTAGTTGCTTAATTAGATTTTTGGCTACAAGCCAATATATCTGCTATTTCAGAAGCAGTGCAAAGTGTTTGCATTCAATTTACCGCTCCAGGGAGGAAATGAGCTGACAAGTTGAGCTAGTAAAGAGAGTGGCGGTTCATGACTCAGGGTTCCCTTAAAGGAATGTGTTCTGGCTAAATAGGTTTTTGGTCAATTTTTAGAACATATAATATCATTTGGCTCCACTACCATGCCTGCACCAGTGTATAGATGTTACATTGTTGCTTAGAGGGCTGGATGTACTGGAACTGGGCTGAACTTTCTAAGGTACCCAGTGAACAGTTCTAAATAGTGCATTTTGTTGTTCTTAAAAAAATCCTTTGTAAATGAATGAGAACCTCTAACTACTGAATGATTAACTTCATTAAACACATTTTTGTGCCTGCATGCTTTGCACTGTAAAGACAGCTTTTGATGATGTTGATAATATGGTATTACTTTAATTTTTTTAACAGCCTTTAGATTTCTGATTGATTTAATTGTTGTCAATCGTCCATTTTAATATTTGATCTAAAACACAACACAGATAGATTTGGAAATCAATTTCAGAGGGCAAATATTGGCCCTTAATGAAAAAGTTAATTTCTGACCCTGGTCTGAACTGATGTCAGAAAAGACAGAGAAAGCCAGTGCCAATAAAGCTGCAAGGTATTGTGCCGTGTTTTATTGGCTCAAGTTATTTATTTATTCCTTTAAAACATTACCTTGTCTATTTCATGGTCATTTTTGTCCATTTTTGCAGTACTCTGTATAAATCAGACATATTCCCAGAAGCCACATTATTGGGTATATTGAAAAAATCCTGGCACATATTTTTACTTATTCTGCCACAAAATGGAAACTCATTTGAAATATGGCACATTGTTACACTTCTGTCAGCATAAAGCAGAATATACACATGGGTTTGAGAAATCTGCAGTTTTTAAGATATTGGCCA
The DNA here is from genome assembly GCA_021397915.2 of Tor tambroides. NCBI lineage: Eukaryota > Metazoa > Chordata > Actinopteri > Cypriniformes > Cyprinidae > Tor > Tor tambroides. Next base: position 25,291 of record JAFVLL020021481.1, read on the forward strand.
GGGCAGATTTTACAAAACTTTTTATTTTTATTATTATTATTATTATGACAAAATGCAACAAACCTCACAAATTTTGGCAAATCCATGTAGAATGTTTTATTATATATTTTTTTTTCTTATAAAATAAATTTAATTTAAACAGCCTTCTAAACTCATTTCTAAATGAGGCTTACTATAAAACTGCCCAGCCAATAAAATAATAACTGTGTCTCTTAACTGATATCTTGGCCTAAGCTGACACTGCCCACAGCAGCAAGGACCAAATCTACACATGCACTGTAAAAAAAAAAAAAAAAAAGGTTGAACCAACTTAAAATTTTAAGGCAACCAGGTTCAGCAGATTTTTGAGTTCTCTCAACTAATTTTTGTAGGAGATTCTCAACTTTTTGTTGTATAAACTTAAAACAACATGTTGAGAAAACTCAAAAATCTGCTGAAGCTGGTTGCCTTAAAATTTTAAGTTGGCTCAGCTTTTTTTTTTTTACAGTGTGCACATGCCTTGTCTGCATCATGGTCAAATCTCATATTACACCTAAAAAGTGGTTCTGAGCCAACTAAAAATTTAGAGCACATTTCATGTTTCGAAGGTGGGTTTTCATCAAAACTGGGACTAAACAGGACATTTGAGGCTGACTGAGGAGAGGTTCTGCAATAATGTAAAATATGTGAAAAATAATGCATATTTAGAACACATAAACAGACTTCATAAAGGACATAAAAATACCCCTTAATAAGAAATAAATAAATAAACACACACACACACACACACACGTTTGTTTTTGTGAATTGTGGGGACATTCCATAGGCGTAATGGTTTTTATACCGTACAAACCGCATTTTCTATTGCCCTACACCTAAACCTACCCCTTACAGGAAACTTTGGTTACACTTTATTTCGATAGTCCACTTTAGACTTTCTACTAACTATAAGTAACTTTGTAACTACATGTCAACTAATTCTCATTAATTTACAACTACATGTCTACTAACTCTCAGTAGGGTAGGTTTAGGGTTAGTAGAATAATTTGACATATACTTGCAAAGTTTCTCATAGTCAGTATGTTGTATGTTGTGGACCAATCAAAATAAAGTGTTAGAAGTTATTAAGCAGACAGTCTACTAATACTCTAATGCACTGTAAAAAAAAAAGAAAAAAAAAAAAAGTTGAGCCAACTTAAAATTTTAAGGCAACCAGCTTCAGCAGATTTTTGAGTTTTACGACAAAAAGTTGAGAATCTCCTACAAAAATTAGTTGAGAGAACTCAAAAATCTGCTGAAACTGGTTGCCTTAAACTTTTAAGTTGGCTCAACTTTTTTTTTTTTACAGTGTGACAGCTAGTTGACATGTAGTTGCAAAGTTACTTACTGTTAGTAGAATGTCTAAAGTGGACTATCGAAATAAAGTGTTACCGAAACTTTGTGCATTTTTACTTTCTCAAAAAAAAAAAAAAACTCATTCTGTATGATTTATAAGCCTTTTGAAAAATGGGGACATAGGGTAATGTCCTCATAAGTCACCTTCTCCTTGTAATACCTATGTCATACCTATGCCATTATACATATTTGTGTCCTCATATGTCAAAAAACGTGTGCGCGCACACACTTTTGACAATTTTGACAGTGTGTATGGCAAACATATTCAGAAAAAAAAAAATATAAAATATAAACTTGACACTTCAATATTAAGTAGAATTTTGAGGTCTTAAAGGGAAGTCATTAAGGGTTAGCACTTTTTCAGTTTATCATTTTTCAAGTAAGTGAACAAACAAGTATGAAGTCTAAAACATTACAGTGTTTCCAAACAAGGAACTCATTATTACACTTCTGCACACTTAGGTAAATAATGTATGTAAATATGGCAAAAATGGCTTTTTAGTGAAGTATTTACACTGAGGAAGGCTTATGGAAATGTATATTTTAGGATGATGTTACAGTGCACAGCTCTTTAGGAAATACTGCTTGCGCAGTACAATAATAATAATAATATTTGGGTTTAGGTTCAAATTATATTCCAGGAAAGAAGTCTGCTAGCTTCAGTTTTCCTTTTCCTCAACAGTAATTACACCATCAAGTAGTTGATTGGACAAGTATTTTCCCAGGAATTCTCACTCCCAGTGGAAAACTTCTCCCACTTATCCTGCCATGGTAACGGTTTACCTCCTCCTCAAGCTGTAATTAGTGTCATCCTTGTGTTTGAGCACCTCATGCTCCGTTCACACTGACAGCGACTTACTGAGGCAAAGCAACTGGATGTCATCTTTTTTTTTTTTTTTTTTTTGAGCTGGCCACATCTGGCCACATGAGTGAAACACAATGTGGGCGTGTCCACTGACTTGACAAAGTTGAGAAAATTTTAATTTTATGCAAATGAGCAGAGAAGTCAGTGGAGTTTATGGAATCAGTCTCCTGTGAGATACTGTAGTCGAGGAATTACTTATTACTATTAATGATTTTGCTTTTCTATATGATTTTCTGGCCAGATAATAATAATAATAATAATAATAATAATAATAATAATAATAGAATGGTGTGAGTATGCTGAAAACTGTCAGAAATTATTGACTGTCTTAATTGATAATGCAGTATGTTTTGTACATGATATGACATTATAAATTGCTGTAACTTATGGTCAAACATTAAGCTAATTTTTGAGCTAATTTTTGTAAAATCAGAAAAAAAAAATCTTATTTTCACTGTCAGTCTCATTTGTGATCAGATTTTGAGAGCACAAACAATGAACCTGACTTACATGATAACAATTGTGCAAGCGGAAACAAAACTGCTGCATGAAAATTAATAAATAAGTTGAGGAAACTGATATCTTGGGAAATATAAATACAGACACTTATTCATGTAAATTTTGGTCTCTGTGACATGTTCATGAGAGAAGTAGAAATGTCTAATTCATGAAACTGATATCAAATCAGATATTTTGAACGAATTGGATGATCCCGTAATAAACAGATATTAATGATCAGAATCAGACTGATCTGGTTTAAGTGCAACTCACTGGCTCAATGAAAAAATTACCGTTAAATAACAACCTAATCTGTTTCTCTTACCATGTGATACTTGAATTTGAATGTTAAACTATTACTAAGCATCATATAATAATTGTTATTGACTTATTTATGAAAGTTACTACAAGGTTTTACCAAATATAGTTGACTTGCCCACACAGAGATATAAAAGCTTTAATAGTGTTTAATTCTGACATTTCTCCCAACAGATAAAACATATTATGCAGTTGTCAATACAAATATGCAGGACATATTGATCATTAAGTGACAATGATTCTATGTAGGAATGATGCAAGATCATAACTGTTGTAGCTTGATACACAGTAATAATGAAAATGGATATGAGTTGTTGTAAATGGGCATACATGGGAAAAGCCTTGTCAAAGTGATGAATATATAGAAGGACTTTTCACCGCATTTTTTTTTTCTGGGGGCAAAATATTCAAAAAGTAAATGATATGGGGCCCAAACATTTTCCATGAGTAATTCTTCTCATTAATAGTGTACGTGAAAGTGATGATCTGCCAACACATATAAATATAAGGTACTTTTATTTAATGATGTTGAAAAAAAAGAGTAATGCAACAATTTAAATCATGCTTGTCATATTTTTCCTTAGGTTTTTGTAACTTTAATTTGGTTCTTCTGTTTCCAGTCTAGTTGACTTTAATCTAGCTCCTGTTGTGTTATTATGTGACACAGTTTTGTTTTGTTTTTTTCTCCTCTGTTAACAAAAAAACAGTTGTCTATGTTTGGATTTTGTTTAAAACTTTGACAAGTGCTTTAAGTTACTTCATTTCCTTTTTTTGTCACATATGTGACCCTGGACCACAAAACCAGTCTTAAGTGTCAATTTTTCGAAATTGAGATTTATACATCATCTGAAAGCTGAATAAATAAGTTTTCCTTTGATGTATGGTTTGTTTAGGATCTGACAATATTTGGCGGAGACACAACTATTTGAAAATCTGGAATCTGAGGGTACAAAAAAATCAAAATATTGAGAAAATCACCTTTAAAGTTGTCCAAATGAAGTTCTTAGCAATGCATATTACTAATCAAAAATGAAGTTTGATATATTTACGGTAAGAAATTTACAAAATATCTTCATGGAATATGATCTCTACTTAATATCCTAATGATTTTTGGCATAAAAGAAAAATGGATAATTTTGACCCGTACAATGTATTTTTGGCTATTGCTACAAATATACCCCAGCGACTTAAGACTGGTTTTGTGGTCCAGGGTCACATATGCAGTGACATCAAGAAAACAACACGTCTGAAACAAATGCATATGCGTGCAATTTTTTTCTTGCGTGCTATTAATCTCAGTTTGCTTGTTTTTCCCATACAGAATCATGCATCCATATGCAATTAACGAGTTATTTCTTTTCAGTGAACTATTTCTTATATGTTTCTTTACAGGCATTCATCAATGAAACTGCATCACATTCATATTCTCAAACGTTTCAGTAACCATCAAGAAAGTAATCACAATTTAGTCAGGGTGGTAAATAGACATTTGTGAATATAATGTTTGCCTGGGCAGGTAACCATAGCAACAGTAGGCTGCTTCTGCACTTTTCATTAGAATCATTATCGGACAGAACATTGTCTAAACAAACGGTCATTATTTATTGCTTTACTAAAGATTAATATCTCACAAATATATAAGAGTAAACTTCATTTAACTGTGCTATAGACAGCAAAAACAATTTGAGTTTTGAAGGTGAACCTCACCAGAATGCATCCTGAAAATGTCCTATATTCATGAAGTCACAGTTGGCAATGATCCACAAATACCATTTCTACAATAAACTGAAGCTAAGAAAATGGCTTCTTCAACTGGACAAGTGCCAAAATGTTCAATTAATACTGCATGTTAGGGCAGTTCATACGTCAGGACAATTCAGGCCAAGTAGTTTTGATTAAATTGTGTACACTAAAATGTATTGATGGTGTAAGGAAAATGTATTGAAAAACTCTTTATTATTTATTTATTTATGTTTCCTTCATGTTTACACCACATGGCATTTTTATAGTTTTTTTAAAAACTATATATAAAAAAAAAAAAAAACAATTTTAAAACGATTTCAAAATTCTTAAATTGCATTTCATTTTCTTTACCTTGGACACTTATTTGTCAACAACTCGAGCCAGGAGGTCCTCTGGAAAACAATTTGAGAAATGCACAGATAAATAAAGCTGAGCAGCTTGAGAGTTGTCTGTGAATTCATCTACAACTACTGGATTACAGCCTATGCCAAAATAATTTCAAAAAGTTCTTGCAATTATTGTGTGTAATATTAGTATCAGCTACTATTACTGTTACTTTTTTCATTCATTACCTGCAGCTTTTTAAAGCTAGAATGCAAATTCTCATCATACATAGTTAGGAAACATACAAAACTTTTCTGGGTTGAATTTCCAGCAAAATATACATATTGTGATATAAAATTACTCATACTTTGATGTAAAATTTTGGTCACATAGTTGACTAAACTAAAGTTGAATGTTTTTGTTTTTTTATCTAAATCTATCAAAAGCATTTCCAAGTTCAGTTTTATTATTATTATTATTATTAATCTAATTAATCTTATTCATCTTATATCTACTTTGGCTGAAAATTATCAACCAAAAGATCATGGTAAATATATTATTGTGTTAGAGGAGAAAAGCATTAAACAGACATTACAAAAAGTAGCTTTAGAAAGAAGTATTTTAATTCAACACTGCATAAATATTTATAAAAACTGGGTATTATTTTTTGTTTAATGAATATTGGAATACAAAATGATAAAAAAAGAAACAATACTTTAAACTGCCAATAGGTGTCAGCAAGTCAGTGTCTTCCTGAGTGAGTCATTCAGTCTTCATTTAACAGTTCAGCTGGCTGATTCATTCAGAAACTCCACTGTGTGTTGCTCAGAAAGGTACAACAGTTGTGGGTTTGTTTAGAACTATTTTGGTTTGTGAAATTGAGCAAAACAGACAATACTGTGCCATGACAATAATGTTGCAATGCAAAGTGTCATCTCAGGGTTACGTATGCATTTAAAGATGTGCAGGTATGCATGAAGTATGACTTTGCCATAAGCTCCAAAGCAAATGAAAAGTTGATCAGCCGGAAGAGCATTAGGTTGACACCTTTAGTTTCCCAATACTCTCTGAGGAGTTTTGGGTGGTCGCCACACTCCACCAGCAGCACGGATTTAACGAAAGAGTCCCTTTCTGATATTTTATCATTCATTAGGCCTATCCCGTAAAATTTTAACCACAGATGCGGCTATGCTGTGATCATACCAACTTATGGGATGGCTGACAGATGCAAGTCATTTGCTAGGTGGCACATTTGTTTCTTATCACTATATATAAACATCTCGGGATCTGTTTGCACGCAGCTGGAGAAAGAGAGAGAAATAGGAATGCCCATCTGTTCTCGTCTCAAACTGTGAGTATATATCACGTGCCGTCTCGGCAAACAAGGGACCCAAGCTGCAAGGTTGCAGCCTAACTCCCATTCCTCGAGAAGAAAGCCAGGCGGTAACAGAGCCTCCTCTTTGTGAAATACTGACGGTAAATCAGCATTTTCTGAGCGTGGTCCACTCCCAAACACACTGTGAGACATTTCTGTAATTTCTGCAGTTATTTACTGTATATCACCCAGTATAATACTGTAAATTCCCTTTACAGTAAATATCTGTAATACCTTTTGCATCATGGGAATTTTCTGTGACGTCAGACCCCACATACAGAGACTTACTGTATTTTTTAAAATTGCTGTATACTACTGTATTTGCTGTAATGGCCTCTTTGACGCTATTCTATTGAGGTTGTTTTATTTTCCTCATTTCTTACATTTGGATTGACACGATTTGCCCTACACCGTGTCTACAACGCCGCAACAGGGACTGACTACACTGGATGTGTTACATCGCTTGTAATGATGGGAAAATCCGTTTGTCCTTCATGTCAGAAACAGCGCGAGCGCTTGGACTACATCTGTACATCAGAAGTATACCAGGGCATCATTTTACTGTCCGCACCCACTGTAGATAGTATATATACTGGGTTGGTATATATAGTGGTAAACTGCGATAGTAGATAGTATATATAATGGTAAACTGAGCTGTTGTTTCAAACAACATTTGTCAGCTTATTGAATTAAGTTCCTGAATTAAAATTATTTTTAACGAGCAACGCTTATCTTATATTAACATTAGGTTAACTAATGTGAAATTTTGTTCAGGTGTTAGTAGTTAATGTTGGCTAGTAGCCTATTGAGAAAATAAAATCGTATGTTAGCTAAATTAAACAAGTTTTATGGCTAGCTGCCTTTTCTAGTTTTAGAATTAGTTTGTTATAGTTTTTAATGGAATTTAAGATTTATTGCATTTTTTTGTATTTGTGTTTAAAGGCAACTGCAATGAAGCATCAAGAAAGACATGAGTATGCCAGCCACCCTGAGACTGATAATTCATGGTAAGAGAACAACTATAGAGGTTTGAGTATTCTATATGGGGTTTGTCTTTTAAAAGTGTGCCATTTCTACTTCTTGTTTTTCAGAGAAGACATTTCTGTCACTAACAAAGTGGATGGTGAGCCACGTTTTGGAGCAGCACCTGGGTTTTGCAGATGGCTGTGTTCTTTGGCTGTTTGTCTTTTTTCCCCATTATGTTTCTGTTGCCTAAAGATTATTTGTAAGGATAAATCCAGAGGAGACAACATAATGCACTGCAAAATGTCCTAAGACAGGAGAAATGGTGAAGATGTACTGTTCCAGCATTGGAATACTGTAATTTTAAGTGTTATACATCCAATGTTTTAAATAAAGAATTTGATATTTTGTAATTATTGTGTCTGTTTTAATTGAATGCCAGTAGTACCTATGTAGAGTAAAAATAAAATGAATTCTATATTAAAATAATCAAATCTAATGAAATCTATATTAAAATGAATGAATTACAGTAGTATACTGATGAATTTTACAGTAATTTACTGTAAAACAGTACAGTTTGCAACTGTAAATCAAATACAGTTTGCTACTGTAAATCTTAATTACAGTAACTTACTGGCAAAAGTTACTGTAAAAACCCTTTGAAATGTCTAACAGTGCACATAACACGCTGATTGTGAGCAGGAGCACGGTGATGCACAACTCCTAACTTAACAACTTGTCGTTAAAAAATCGTATTTCCCATGGTACAAAAACAGCATTTTTCCATTTAGAAACATTGCCAAGCTAAGGAAAATGCTACCTGTTTTTGATGCAGAAAAGTTAGTTCATGCATTCATGACCTCTAGACTGGACTATTGTAATGCACTGCTAGGTGGTTGTCCTGCATCTTCAATAAACAAGCTACAGGTAGTCCAAAATGCAGCAGCTAGAGTCCTTAACAGGTCAAGAAAATATGATCATATTACCCCAATTTTACAGTGGCTACCTATTAAGTTCTGCATCAGTTACAAAATATTATTAATTACATATAAGGCCCTAAATGGTTTAGCTCTTGCATACCTGACTAGTCTTCTGTCACGCTCCATCATGCTACATAAGGTCGCAAAACTCTGGATTTTTGGTAGTACCTTGGATAGCAAAGTCCACTAAAGGAGGTAGAGCTTTTTTACATTTGGGTCCCAAACTCTGGAATAGCCTTCACACACACTCTCTCTGTTTAAATCTAGATTAAAACACATATCTTTAGCCAAGCATTCACATAATGCATCTCATAACCTTGTACTACAGTTATATCTGATCAAATGCACATTATCATTCTTTTGCTTGTGTTGAACACATCATGTTGTGATTAGAACAGCATCTATGCTATTTTTGTCTCTATTTGCTTCTCTGTTTCTGCCACGGTATTGGCATCCCGAGGTAACTAGGAATTACACAAGCTTCAGTCTGGATCCAACCCTTACAAAGATCTGAGATGACCGAATACCTGAGAAGAGATGATGCCAACCCTGAAACAGCATACAAAACTACCAAATTTTGCTATAAGTTTGACCTCAACATATAATCATAGCTGTTAATAGCATTCACCATCTGCTTGATTACATGTCATTAACTAACTGCATGAATTTTACTGTGCATTTCTGCATCACCTCCACATAGTGACCACTGATAAGCTACTCTTATAATGTAGAAACTAATTTTCTGTAAAGCTGCTTTGCAATGTTTTGTATCATGAAAAGCATTATACATATAAACTAGAATTGAACTGAATCGAATTGAATTGAATTTCTGCTGTCTTAAACTCAGAGTGAGACAATTGATATGGCAGACAATATCAAATAATTCACACAAATACAAACAGACAAATGGCTTCCAAAAAAAAAAAAAAAAAAAAAAAACCCCTAATATAGGCCTGATTTTCTTTATTCAAAATGGATTTTGAAGACATCTTTCTCTCCTTCTTTCTTACTTTGATGAGTGCATCAGAACACTCATTCCTATTAGAAGTAGATTTGGGGCTCTCATATGAGTCATGGTTAAAATTAGGTCACTTACAGTAGCATTGCTGCACTGCCTGTCACAAAAGCTTTTAATACAGTCTCAATTTTCTGACAAGAGGACCAGCTCCTGTGGGGTATACAGAAGCTTTGGACTCAGAATTTGTGACTTTGAAACAAGTAGTCAAATTAGGATTGAATAAATCATTTCTCTATCTACATAATATACAGCTAGCCTGAGAGAATGGTGATTAGCTCATCTGCTGAAGAAAAAGTTAAGATGGAGATAAATTGTGCTCATTTTCTTTCACCTGTTCATCCTGTTCCTGTTATTCTCGACCCTGGTGTCACAGATATACAAATTGGCTCTTGATGGAACCAATGAAATTACTCAATGATTTATTAAGAACCCCTTTGTGAGATCTTAATTTGAGCACTGAGCCATTTGTGCGACGGCTCATTTTACAGATTTCCAATCTTTTTAACTTTCAACTACAAAAGAGTGCAGCAGTTGGGGAACATAAGGTGAAATCTCATTCATTTTCTCAACAGAAAAACTGATTTTTAGTGCTAATGCATATAACCTTTAAGACCTGGCCTAACATTGCCTAAAAAATGAAAGTTCTGTCATCATTTACTCACCTTCACATTGTTCCAAATTCATACGATTTCTTTTCTTCTGTGCAACACAAAAGAAGATATTTGAAGCACATCTTCTTTTGTTCATACAGTAATAGTTTGAATATCTTCTTTTCTGTTCAACAGAAGAAATAAAGTCATATAGGTCCGTAATGACATAAAAGGGAGTAAATGATGAAAGAATTTTCATTTTTTTGGTGCACTGATATATCCTTCTGTAACTCAAAAGCCAAAATGCACTGGTGAAAAGCTACAAAAGAGAGTCTGCAAACCTGTGAAGTTCACAGTCTGCAAACCTGTGAAGCCAAGAAACTGCCTTTACTCTTCCCAGTCAGCGTAGATTTGTATCCCTCATCATCATCTTTGTTACCACATAAGCCAACACATTAACACCATGCCAGCAATGGAGTGCTGCTGGTAAGCTTCCATCTCTTTTCAATCTGCAGTACTCACTAGTGCAATAATCATAAGCCACACCGGCTTCTAACACTCCAAATCCGCCCGCCTAGCTGGCATGAACTGAAGTGCTGCTTGGTGGGATGCTAATTGCCATTTCCTCGTCTCAAGCTTCTTGATTGCACCCCGGCTGTTAAGGATGACGACCTCCTGTACAGGAATGGCATCGACACATCCAGCTGGAGCGCAGAGCTCTCCGCCCCGCGCAAATACTGCTGATGTGAAAATCAAGTTCTGCCAGTGGTGTGCTGAGAAGATGCCACATATGTTTTGAATCATTTAGCATAAGGCAATTCTCAGATTAAACAACACAAAAATGGCCCATATTAATGACTCAAAATGGCTCATAATAATTTCAATATTTTTCATTTCTTTTGTGTATCATTAACAGTGCTCAAGAAAACTAAAAAAAAAAAAAAAAAATCTATTGAAAACTTGTAGAAGCTAGTCTGTTAGTACTCATGCATACAAATGGGATGGTACATGCTAAAAGAAAGTCATCCAAAACATCTGAAGTATAGGCTGGATGATTTTTTTGTCTTTTATGGCTTGTCTCTGGAATGTTCCAGAAAGCAGTAGAATATTACAGAATATTACAGAATGTTATAAAAACTTCTAGAATGCTCCCACTCTTGCAAAAAAAAAAAAAAACAAACAAAAAAAAAACCTGCACATACCTGCACATTGGTACTAAACCAATGTTTCATAATTAATAATAGAAGTTCTAAACTTTACCTGACCTAAATATTTACCAAACTATTGATGCTGCATGAGAATAGATGGTACAATGATAATTAGCACCACAGAATTACAGAAGAACCATAAAGAACCATAAGGAACTTTTTTTTGTTACATTGTGTAATTAAGTAAAATGATTAAGCAGCACAATAATTGTTGCAAAAAGTCTTTGTCTAAAATGTTGCGTCAGAAATCACATTTCCTACAAATCCATTAAATTGACAACAGACAAATAGATAAACTTGGATAAAAAGTGGATTTTTGTGAAAATCCATTTAAAATATCTTAAGCAAAATGAGCGGATCACATTGCACTCTGTAAGAGATTATGGTGCTGAAAGCTTAAAATGATGCCCTGACAGGTTCTCCAGCAATCTAATGAAAGTTAAGAGTCATTTCAGCTTTAATCCAATAGGCATGCAAAGCTCTTCTGAAACGTCGACTTTGTTAGCAGGAGCTCTGGGCTATCTAAATAAACAGGGTTTCATGCACACATTATTCGCTTAGAAGCAATACAAAACTATATCTATTTTTGTCTTACAGTTTGCTGTTTATCAAGTCAAAATGAAAATTGACAACATTTAGCACTTTAAGCAGAATATTTGTTTTTATAATGTTTATCACAATGTATATAGGCTATTGGGACCAAATAGCTGCCTTTATCAGCACCTTTTCATAATCCAATCAAGCCCACTTGATAAAATCATGTTTTACTACATTTGTTTTGAATACAGTTTTTGTTTTAAATGGTTCGGCACTACACTGATTTATAAAGCAAAATTCTTAAGAGTTCGTGAGCTGGTGGTTTTCAAGATGAAGGAAATGCCATCGCTACTGACAAGCACCCGCAAGACAATATACTTGAAGTGTCAAATTTAGGAGAAATAAAGGTACTGCCACAGCAGTTTTAGGCCCATTTCAGCTCAAATTCAAAGGGCTGTGCTCCTCCTCTGCTGGGTTGTCAATTTTTCACAGCCTCCACTTGGGAACCGGTGGCAGAAGTAGGTCAACAGCGCCTAAACCTAACTACCCAACACAGCCTGCACAGAAAGCTCTCGAATGAACTCCAACTATAGCTTATACTAAAATCCACTTGATTCTATGAACTATAAGTTCTATGAACTTCTCTAGTTTCCTGAAATTATCTGAATGATTTTATATTGACCTAATTGAACAAGTCTGTAAACTATATATGTTATAACATTCTTAGGCATCTTGCCCTGTAGACACAGATCAAATCTGTCAGTTGATCCACTGGAAATATATAAATAACTCCAAAGTCATAACTTCAATAAATTTTGGATCAAACTTAATCTGTCTGAGAGGCAACCCTGCTGAGTTATCCAATTTCACAATCTGTAGCCACTTGGAATTGAAACTGAGATGATATTCTTGGTGAAGTGTGTCATTTTCGCACCACTAGGATCACAAAATGGACTTGCAAAAAAATAATAATTGATTTGTGTCAGGCTGGTTGGGATGCTCAAACAAATAGTGCAGTGTTTTCATAGCACTACAGAGGGGAACTCAACCTTCAGATATTGTATGCTTAAACAGGGATAGGAGAAAGTGTTTTGAAATCAACAAAATCGCATACCTTTAAATAAATATTGAATTCAATAATTTGATTAGTTTGCTGAGGAAGACTCAAATGATTCCAGGTTTGATTCTTTGTAACAAGTTCCATTTTCAGTTTCTTTAGTATTTGTAAAGAAAAAATATTTGGAAATATTAGAATTTCTTTTTCCACACTCACTAAACGCCCTCTGGCTCAGGCTGCTACTGTAGCCATGCACCAAACTCTCGCTATTGGCTGCACAAAGGTATGGATATACAAAGGTTGACAGGCAGGTAGGTCATAATTGTCCAATCAATGCATAGACCACCATAGTTATTGTATTATTCCCAGCAAGCACCGGACGTCTGTATATAACGTCAGATTGACGTCGGACAGACGTTGCATTTTGGTTGAAAATGAAAATTGGGTTGACATCAGTATTTGACGGTATTTAACTTAACGTTGGATTTTGGTTACAAAACCTAAAAAGATGTCGGTATTGGACATCAATTTAACATTGACATTAGACGTTGAATTTATATTGAATTTTGGTCACCCGACGTCACAACCGAAATTTAACCAAATATCAACGTCTTATGACGTTTTGTGCCTGCTGGGTTGTTATTAGGCTGTGAAGAGACTTCCAACCAGGGGTGTGTTTCTTGGTCACAAGTTCCATTGAACTCTATTGGTGACGACGGAACTTTTGGGGAAGCCAGTATAGCAAAAGAATGTTCACAAAAAACTAAAAAATTGCCTACCCAAGCTTTAATGACTGCAGATATTTATAAAGGTGGAGAAAATGGATTTTCTTACTAGACAAAGACTGTTTGATTTGCAGCATTCTTCAGTGTCTTCAATGTCTATTTTCAGTTTATTCATGCCTAGAACAGCAAAGAGGGACTTTGGGGGAAGTGCAGTTTGACTAACAAACATAGCCTATGTGCCTTTGTCTTTAGAACACTTGTTTTGCTTGCTTTTTTGGAGAAAACGTCTCAGCCTTCTTGCTTTTGATCATTTTTTGAACCACTTCAAAAGGTTAGTAAAATGCCTGTCCCTAAACAGATTTATTCTAAGACAGAAAGGTGAGCTGAATCAGTCATAAGGCCTCTCAGAATGTTTCATTCTACATGAACCAAAAACATTTCCATCATAATTATCTCTTAGTGACAGAGGAGCTCAGAGAAATGACAAAGGATTATATAGAAATGATCTTTTATGGTTGGCTTTTAAGAACAGAAAGCTAAACTAAAGCTGCTTTTTATGTCTATTCACTGATGGTTCTGAGAAGAAAAAAAAAATCTTTATTAAGTAAATCAATAGCTGCTTTCATATCAGATGAAGATTTTTCTCCAGTATGGCGGAAAAGCACTGCAGAAATACAATAGCTAAAACATATAGTCTAAACCTTTCAAAAAAGACTGACCATGAACTCTAAAGCAAGTCTTTAAGTCTAAAGCATTAAAAATATTTCATTAAAAGCTGAAAAAAGTAACCATTTCCTAACTTTCATGTCATTTCAACCATGCAATGCTTTCTTTCATTGGTGAAACAAACTGAGATGTTCGAATGTTTTCTGTTTTTGCATAAAACTGAATGCATTTTAGCGCCACTCGCTAGACATTTTACTTTGAAGTATCATGAAACATGCAACAACATGATCACTTTGCAGAAATGTGGCCATAGGCATGTTTTTCCAATAAATCTGCATTGAGGCTTCTACCTGTGTGAAACATACTCTATGGTGATTTTGTGTGTGTTCCTTTTTATTTTCCTGCAGCTCTAGAGTAATTAGTCACACGGTAATTAAGGGTCAAGTGACAGCTCTCACATATGCTCACATATGCACATATGCTGCCTAGCATAATAGGATGTTCTGCATTCATTTATTACAGTTTTTCAGAATGTATTAAGCATAGATAATATATAAATCTGTCATGATGTACAGTTGATGCAAAGTAAAGTACATTCATATGAGATTTAATTATTTTATTCCAACAAGGAATGGGTAAAATATTCACCCTCATTCATTTATCACACTAAATACTAGGTAAATAATCCATGTGCATTTCAAATTCATAGTGCCAGCTGCTTAATTTCACGATTCATTTTCATGACTTTGGGCCTACTTTCAGTGATTTTTTTTTTCTTTCTTGAATGATAAAACCTGATGAAGGTTAGAGAAAGACTAGCAAGTCTTTTGACCTTCCTTGGAGTATCATGAAGTCCCTTGCAACAAACTACTAAGATCAGACATCAGGGTCAACTGTCAGGTCAAGACGTAAACTATAATTCTGAAAGAGATGCAGAGCTGTCCAGAGAGCCGGGGGAACTGCTCAGACATCAATAATTTCTTCAACACTTGACATTCGGCCTCTTTGGGAGAGCAGCTAAGAGAGAAACATGAAGAGAACTCGAATGCATCCTAAGGGATGAATTTTTGTTAATGGGATAATCATCCCAAAAAAAGCAAAAAATGTTGATACGGATCTCCTTTAGAGTGGTATTCTTTTAAAAAAATATTTTGTGCTTTATGGAATAAGGTATACAGAATGGAGCAACATTAGGCTGAGCAATTTTTCATTGTTTTGGGTGAAAAGTCCCTTTAAGATTGAGAAATTAAGGGCTTGGCAGTTTGAGGGAAGCAGTCGAAACTTCTAAAGCTCAAGCTGAAACTTTTTCTGCTGTTTGGAAGTTACATGCAGTGAAACTGGAAGACAATCATAAATGCATAAATATGCATGAGACTTCATCTCAGCACACATCCGCCTCTAAACTCAAGTATTAGAAATGATGGGACCTAAAAGCTCATAATGGGGCAGAACGCTTTGTAATGACTTTGCATTTTCCTGCCTCCCTCTCATAGTGCTGACTTGACAAACCTGCTTCTCAGAGGTGGCTCAATCTTTTGAAACTGTTGTCAAATTTAATAGCACACTAAAGGCGGTATGCTTCTCTATAAATCCTGTGTTAGTCAAACCACGAGGTCTAAACTTAAATTGCTATGAATATTTATGAACCTGATTTTAAAGCACTGATGGAGAAGATCAATTTTCCACAGTGTGTAGGCCACTCATAATGTTATTTCTATATAATGGTGCCCAGGTGATACTTTTAATTAAATATAATCAGTGAAATTATTGCATCCCATTGTTTCACCAAGAAGATTTTTTTTTATTCTTTCTAAAAATGCATATGTACATGGAATGGCATGGGCGTGAGTAAATATACTTAAGATAATTTTAGACATTTGTTGCAATTAAACTCTAGACACACATGTGAGAAACTAACAGTGACTAGAGAAAGTATTTTCTTTATTTGCTTTCTGTTTAATCTCCCTGCTGTCTAGGAGTAAAAGCTGAGATACCGATCGATCTCATGTATGATTTTCGAACGTGATCTCATGATAATTCGTATGTATTTTACGTAAAATGTGGTTCTACAAAAAGTACATTTACTTACGTTTTTACAGACACTAAAATGTACAATACTGACTTTTTACAGCATCCAAACGTAAAAAACTGACATATTGACGACACCTAAAAATTAACACTTATGAATACCGAAATCATGGCATTAATTTTATTATTATTGTTGTTTTTAGTTGCCATATCAATGGCCGGTCCCACTTTATATTAGGTGGCCTTAACTACTATGTACTTACATTGAAATTAATCATTTGATACAATGCACTTATTGTGTACATACATGTTTTTACATTGTACTTATATATTTAAAAATAACTATATGTAATTACATCTGTAATTAATTTCTGTAATTACATTTATGATTACACTGTTGACCCATCCCTTACACCTTAACCCACCCTTATACCTACCCATACCACCAAACCTGTCACTAACCTTAACCATGTCCCATCTCAATAGCAGCAAAAATGATTTGAAATACAATATGACCACAATAAGTACACTGTACTTATTTTTTGATGTAAGTACATAGTAGTTAAGGCCACCTAATATAAAGTGGGACCCAATGGCCTTATGTTTTCAGTTGCATTATTAAATTGTTTACCCGTTTACTGGATCTTCTTTTGATCAGGTGTAGGTAAAGGAGTAAATAAAATGCCAGTGCAGGTATTTGCTCATGTTACAAACTCAGACCTGTTGTCAACCACCAAAAATGGAAGTTTTCAACTTCAACAAAGTGGTCTATGATATTTGCGTTGACCAACTGCATCCCATGCAATTAATTGGTTATGCTCATATTACTTGAGTTAATTAGGTAAACAAGTTTTACAAAGTACCAGTGCCCAAACCACCAATTAAAACACACAACATCACAGACCCAATAAACAAATATGAATAAAGCAATGATGCAAGTAAGAATTATCTGTGAGTGCTTTGCCTAAGAGAAGTAAATGATTCACTCCCATCTGTTTGTTGTAGCCAGACGTTGCGCCCACATTTAGATTGGTAAGGAGTCCCTAAAGGATGGAACATAGCCCCCCCCCCACCCCAAAAAAGACTGTTATAGTGCATTAGATTCTGCTGTTAGATGTCATACACAAACTGATTCTAAAAAGCATCTCCATTGGTGTTTATTCAAAATTAGATGTATAATATGATGAAATACATTTTTGCAGAGGCTATTTGCGTTAGATTCTATCTACACTATGTAAGTGCAAATTGTGCAAAAGTTTTTTTTGTTTGTTTTTTTTTTTGCATTGGGGAATGCAATAGTCTTGCAAGAGAAAATGCTATTATTAAAAGCACAAAAAAAAAAAAAAAAACTTTTAAAATTAATATTATTTTTAAGAGTGATTGGCTCTGATCCTGCTCCAGCTGAGCAACTGACATTGAGATTATATGTATTATAAAGTTACTTGAACAGAACCAGTGCTGGTCCACACGGAACCATCCTTGATCCCGTTTGTTTAGTACAATATCATCCTCATTTGAATTATTCATCCTGCTTCCTGCTGTAAAAACAATGAACTGTACTTCCCCTGTGTAGAGTTTTAAATAAGCACACCCTCCCACCGAGAGTGACAAAAGTTCTTTGATGTTCTTAAAGACGTGTCTGCTTTAATGGATTCAAAGAGCTTGAGGATAATAGCATTGACATGCCTATTTAAGAATCTTGAATGATTTGTGTAGTGATTTGTGCTGCTGGATTTCATATGTCTAAACATATTTTTGGCATGACCATCTGGTGGTGCCTGTGTAAAATATCCTTTTTCCATATGTTTTCATTGCCTCGACAGTCAACGCAAGTTATATTTTAGTTAAAAGGTACAATTTATGTGCTACTAATTATTCTTGCACTGCAACACAACCATGTACAAATTAATTTTGTTAATTCAACCAGGAGTAAGAGTTGGGATGAAATGGCAGTAATATGCATAATTTGGGGGAGACAGGCTTAAATCTTTTAGACCTGCAGTATATGATGTTGTTGACATTTAAAGTTATATTCATCTCAAGAGAAAGAACATTATTTGAATCACTAATTTATTACTGGATTTCCACCACAAA
The DNA here is from genome assembly GCA_021397915.2 of Tor tambroides. Taxonomy (NCBI): domain Eukaryota; kingdom Metazoa; phylum Chordata; class Actinopteri; order Cypriniformes; family Cyprinidae; genus Tor; species Tor tambroides. The sequence goes on from JAFVLL020021481.1 coordinate 43,654, forward strand.
ACCCATCTATACAGTGCATTTTCCTCAAGCCAAGTGTGTGTCGCATTATTACTGGCTTTATGAAAAATGTAAGCAGTGATAGTTTAGAAATTTACTGCAGTTGGAGTTGTGTGAAAGGTTTCACTAACTTTTTATTAATATCTATTTATTTATATGTAATATTAATTAATTTATAAATCTGCTGAATGTTTCTACTTTTAAAAATGTCAGTTATTAAGTGTTATGATTATACAAACAATATATCCTAGCTTCTGTTATATATATAAAAAAAAAAAAAGTATTTCGGGGTAAGAAAATAAATGTCAAATTTTACAGTAAGCCTACATTTAGGCTAAATGCAAATGTGTATTTTCTTAGATTTAAATATACAGTGCGAAATAAAATTTCCCATCATTTCTTATTACATATATATATATATATATATATATATATATATATATATATATTTTTTTTTTTTTTAAATATATTTTCAAAAATATAAAAATGGCCAAAAACATATGGTAGAAGATATATTTACGCAAATATATTTTAAAGCATATTTTAGCAAATATACATTTTAGGCCATTTTTTTGTATATTTGGAAATATATTTCCTTTTTTTGGTAAAATATATTAACTAGCTAGCTAACTAGTATTGTTACAATGTAGTACTAGTAATTTGAAACTAGTAATTTCATTAGTATAAATCTTTTAATTTTAAATTAAATATTTTATTTCCTTCAGAAGGGTGCTAGCTTTATGGGGGAAAAGGCGGGTTTTGGTGTATATAATTAACTCCCTTGAATTTCTAATCAATTATTTTGATTATCTCAGGTTGACTATGGGTTATTATATGCTGAGAGCTGTAATAGCTGTGAAGTGTTTCACACTACATTTTGAAGCAGCTTAGCGTGAGTCCCACTTTGAGTGGTGTTAGCTTTAAGCAGCCAAAATTAAACTGCTCATTCTCAGATTTTCTGTTGATGGCAGTCGCCGCAGTTGGCTCAGCTTCACCGCCCCACAGGGAGCGAGGGGGATGCTTATACACTCCTTTTGTAGTGCTTCTAAAGTCATCAGACACTGGGACACCCAGAGCCAGATGGTCTGGCGCTATACTTTTGTTGCACTGACACGCTTATTTGAGGGTGAGCAGAAATAGATAACCCTCATACCTAGCGCACTTCCTGCCAGCTCTGAAACACAATGCCCTTACGGCTCAGCTGCATGCTATTCAACCCCATTATGAAGTTAAGTGGCAAAAGTTTTAGTGGTGCCCAACGTCTTTGGAAGAAATGTCCTTTCTGTAAACCCTTACTTTTTCTACTGTTTGTGTTTGACTTAAGCCAATTTGTTCTGTCCTTTACGATTCTGTCCCTCTCGCTAACACTATTCCTAACACTGACAGAACTCCGTTGGAAGGAAGATTGGAATTTGCACCCACTGTTTGCTAACAATACTTTTGAAAAACTCTGGGAATGCCTCATTTGTTATGTTTTGTGATTAAGGGATTTTAACGGCCATTATAATTTGGCAGGTCTTATATTCTGCTACCATCATTGATTGAGGAGTGTGGTAATGCTATTACTGTAGGTTGGTCTTGTGGTTCTGAAACCAAGTCTTTGTGATGCAGGATAGCACATATGGCCTTTGGGCTGTCCCACAATGCTGAAGAACTTAGACCTGTGTGCATAAAGGTCAAAACACTGTGGAAAAGTAATTGTGGAAAGTATTTCCTATCATACAACAAAGTCACAGTTAAGAGTCAAGAAGAACTCAAAGAGTTTAAGAAGAAAGGCGGTTTTAAAAGGTGAAATACTGAGATTTAAATAAATAATGAGAGATTTTTGGAACCTACTTTATAAGTGAGGCTAAAATCGAAGTAGTTTTTGGTAATGTTACTTCACAGACTGTATGTGAGCTCTGCAGTCAGTCAACACAACAGGAGCTTTGCCTTTCTCTCTTTCTTAAAGGTGCTGTATGCAATTTTTTGAATGTACTAATGCATAATAATACCATAATATGTTTGCAGATATTTAGGAAAAATGCTAAGTTTGTGTACTTGTTTCTGCAAAAAACAATGCTAAAGCCAATTATTCTACTTTGAAATGTGGGTTCAGTGTCGGAACGTCTATTTTTGTTATGGTCTGTGTGACTCCGCCCACTGCCAATTTACCCAATGGTAATTCGACACCCCAGGTTGCCAGTTGGCAGAAAGCACGGAAGTCAGCAAACAAACTGGGTCAGAGCTCCCAGATTCCCCACAGAACCCAGAATGGACTGCAGTGCCCATTTTAACCACTATCTGTCAACACAGTACTTTTAAACTATATTTTAACCCATTTTAACCTGTAATTTCAGAAGGAGACACTAGCAATGCATCTCTTTATGAAATGAAAAGGCCTATTTCAAATCAATATGTTTGTGATTGTTATGTTTAAATCAACACTTTTTTTCCATGTAGTTGAATGCTTGAATGAAACATTGACATTGGATGTCGTGACAAAATTCCATCCCATGCATTATACAGAGCCTACAGAAAGTCATAAATGTGAATTATATTACATAAATATTAGAGTTGGATAGCTCTTGTGTTTTGGCAACCATTAACAGTTGTGTTCTAGGTCCAACTCTTGCAGAAAAAAATGATTTGTATTAGTTATACAGCGTCCATGAGATGCAAAGCGTTTGTCCCAGGGGGGCAGTAAAGGAGAGATGGAGCACTAATATTTTTTCTTAGCTTTACTGCACTTCATTTTAATGGATGTGAGAAATGAACTTCCCCTCTCCTACATAATGTATGAGACATGACTCAATCTTGACTGAGATCTACACACCGGAGCCTTACACTAAGATGCATATGCAGTGATACAGTTGGTAAATCTTTAAACCACAGTTGCTTTCTCATTCTATGGATGTGAACCTAAGCTCTGTTTTCAGATGTGTAGTGATTTGCAAACAACACAAGAAAAGTCAAACTGTATTTCAAAAACTGTCAAACTGTTTTTTACATTTTACATGGTAGCCTACAACTCTCATATGCTGAATATGGAGCTAGAAGACTGTTAATTCAGTTAGAGGAAATGGGATTCCAGTAATTTCTTGAATATATGGGGATATTTATAGTGCTTAGAATTCAGTAGTCTACTGAATGTGTTTTAGGGTGCATTAAACACAAACAATAGCAAAGAGAATTTGCTTCGCTTGAAGAAAGTCGCCACATCTGCCCCTTACAAGATTAGGAAAATTAGCTTTCTTCTCTAGCCATTTTCTCCTACTCTCTCTCTCTCTCTCTCTCTCTCTCTCTCTCTCTCTGTCTCTCTTTCTGTCTCTGTCACACACACAAACACACACACTCACTTTTGCTCTCCATCTTGATCTCCACCTTTTTCATCACTTATCTCTTATTTAGGTCCATTTATTCTTGCCAAATAGTTCACTGGAGAATAAAATTTCTAGTATTATTTACCCTGCTCTTTCTTCCATGAAATACAAAAAAAGAAATTCATGATGTCCTGGTCACTATTTTTCATTCAATTACATTGAATAGGGACTAAAGCTTTTAAAGAAATAGTTCATCCAAAAATGAAAATTTGGGGTTAATCTGCACGTTTATGTCACAAGCTGCAAATTGTATTTAATTATTTGACATGTTTCTGACTGTTTTTGCATACTAACCATCCACCTTTTCTTTGTTTTAAAAAGCAGACTTAATATTTATTTAATTCAGTTCATTTCAATTCAGGTTTATTTGTATAGCGCTTTTCACAATGCAAATCGTTGCAAAGCAGCTTTACAGAAAATTAAAGTTTCTACATTATATTTAGTAATAGTTTATCAGTGGTGACTATCTCAAGTTGATGTCCATATGGCAGAAATGTACGGTAAAAATCATGCAGTTAGTTAATGTCAAGTTAGTTAATATCATGTAATCAAGCAGATGGTGAACACTATTAACAGCAATGATTACATGTTGCGATCAAACTTATAGCAAAATGTCGTAGTTTTGTATGTTGTCTGAGGGTTGGCGTCAACTGAGGTCTTCTGGGGGTTGGCATCAAGTGTTCGGTCATCTCAGGTCTTTGTAAGGGCTGGATCCAGACTGAAGCGGGTCCTAATTAGGAGATGACAAGCACACAAAGCTTTGTGCAATGATGCTTATTTTATTCAAGCAATTTTTCACAAAATTAACCTATAGAGCTGATATGCAGAAAAAAATACGAATTTTGGCTTAAATACTTTATGGACGTGTATGTTTATGACATATATAGGTTTTTGGAAAGAAATGAGGGTAAATAATGACAGACCTTTAATTTAAAAGTGACCTACTGTATTCTTCTAAAGTTATGAAGAATATTAGAAGAAAAGCAGAAGAAAAGTCCCCTTTCCCTTTCACTGATACATAAATCTACATTTATATAGGGCTCCTACTTTCTTGCAAAAATAAATGTGTCCTCCTCCTGTAAGGTCTTTTGTTAACGACCGATGATTCATGTGCAGCATTTTCATAGAGGCTAATACAGGGACTCTGAGGCAATTATCGGACTCCCCTGCCGCGATGGAGGCATGTTGGACAACTGAAAGGAGATTTCCCCTGTTGCTAAAGATGTGGGATTTGATACTTTCTATAAAAATGTGTTAAATGGGTGTTAGACCATGAAAAACTAGTAAGGAATTAAAAAAGTTACAATAGAATTAGATGTAGAATACAGATACTGTGTACATGTAGTCACATGTTTGGCAATAACAAAAGTTTTAACAGATATTCCTAATAAGAACAAGCTTGTGCAAATGATATGCAAGTGGGGCTATTAGAGGTGTTAAGTGAGTCGCTAAAAGGCTTTTATCAACGTTAGCAGATTTACAGTGAATGAATGTTATTGTAATTCACTCATTGCATCATGTAGTCTGTGTTTTTCTTTTAATTTAGCTAATTCACCAATAGCCCAGTGGCCTGTGGAACTGATAAGAACCATCACTACAATTCTCCATCTATTCAGCTTTTTAGGTGAGTGTACTGTATGTACTGTATGCAAGTAAGATGGATATACTATATCCAACTTTTTCAGGAATATGAATATTAAAATTTAGCAGAAAATTTACTGACCTAAGGCCATTCGGGATGAGTTTGTTTGTAGATTAGTTTGTTTCTTCATGAACAGATTTAGAGAAATTTATCATTTCTGTACATCACTTGCTCTCCAGTGGATCCAATGCAGTGAAAATGTGCTGTCAGAAAAGAGCTGATAAAAACATCACAATAATCCACAAGTAATCCACGACTCCAGTTCAAAAAAAAACAAAAAACAAAAAAAAAAAAAACATGAAGACGGGTTAAACTGTTGCATATGGATAAAATGAGTAACAAAGATTACAACCCGAATTCTGAAAATGTTGGGACGTTTTTTTAAATTTGAATAAAATGAAAACTAAAGAATTTCAAATCACATGAGCCAATATTTTATTCATAATAGAACATAGATAACATAACAAATATTTAAACTGAGAAATTTTACAACTTTATGCACAAAATGAGCTAATTTCAAATTTCATGCCTGCTACAGGTCTCAAAAATAGTTGGGACGGTGGCAACAAAGGGCTGAAAAAGCAAGACATTTGGAAAAGATTCAGCCGGGAGAACATCTAGCAACTAATTAAAAAGTTAACTGATATCAGGTCTGTAACATGATTAGCTATAAAAGGGATGTCTTAGAGAGGCAGAGTCTCTCAGAAGTAAAGATGGGCAGAGGCTCTCCAATCTGTGAAAGAGTGCGTAAAAAGATTGTGGAATACTTTAAAAACAACGCTCCACAATGTCAAATTGCAAAGGCTTTGCAAATCTCATCATCCACAGTGCACAACATCATCAAAAGATTCAGAGAAACTGGAGAAATCTCTGTACGTAAGGGACAAGGCCGAAGACCTTTGTTGGATGCCTGTGGTCTTCGGGCTCTCAAACGACACTGCATCACTCGTCGGCATGATTCTGTCCTTGAGATTACTAAATGGGCCCAAGAATACTTCCAGAAACCACTGTCGGTAAACACAATCTGCCGTGCCATCTGCAGATGCCAACTAAAGCTCTATCATGCAAAAAGGAAGCCATATGTGAACATGATCCAGAAGCGCTGTTGTGTCCTGTGGGCCAAGGCTCATTTAAAATGGACTGTTTCAAAGTGGAAAATTGTTCTATGGTCAGACAAGTCCAAATTTGACATTCTTGTTGGAGACCTTCCAGCGTGTTATCAGCCTTCAGTTCAAAAGCCAGCATCTTTGATGGTATGGGGGTGCATAAATGCATACACTCTTATAAATAAAGGTGCTTCACGGTGCCATAGAAGAACCTTTTTTTCTAAATGGATCCATAAAGAACCTTTAATATCTGAAGAACCTTTCTGTTTCACAAAAGATTCTTTGTGGTGAAAGAAGGTTCTTCAGATTTTAAAAAGGTAAGCAAGAGATGGTTCTTTAAAGAACCTTTGACTGAATGGTTCTTTGTGGAACCAAAAATGGTTCCCCTTCAGGAACTCGATCTACGTCGAAAACACTTTGAGAATGCCTTCAGAGTGACCGCATGTGAATCATTTGTGTAATCTGTCCAATGGATGGGCGAAATGGCTGTGTGTTCCTCCCTGCAAATGTTACATCACTGCTGGGGATACACATAGTCTGTGCGTGGTCTGCTTGGGAGCGAAGCACACAGAGTCGGCTCTTGAGGGTGAATCGGAAGCCCGCTCTGCGGTTTCTTCCCCCTGGGGATGCAGCTCGACTCTCTGCCCCTCTTCCTCTGAGAAGGTTGATGTGGTGAGCGTCGATGAAGATTCACCGCCTCATTCGCCCCAGTATGAGAAGCTGCTGGAAGTTGTAACTCACGCTGTGGCCAAGCTTAACATCCACTGGCCTGCCGAGAAACAGGCTGAACCGCAGAAAAGCAGGATAGGTGAATGCTTTCTGCGCGTTAAGCCGCCACCTCCATGCCGGAGCCTGCTGTTTTTCCCCGACCTCCACACTGAGGTGTCGAGGTCGTGGGCTAAACCATTTTCGGCTCACCTCTTCATCCCCGAATCTGACTTCTATGGCAATGTGGCGGGGTTGAAAGAGCGCGCTTATAGAACGATGCCCCGGGTCGAACAGACGCTCACAAGGCTCTATCGTCTCTAAAGGCTCCGACCCTGCCCTCCAAGCCGCTGCACACAACATCAGCGCTGGAGGGCAAGAGGTACACGGCTGCAGGTCAGGCTGGTGCGTTTCTGCACACCATGGCGGTGTTACAGGCATACCAAGCCGACCTGCTTAAAGAGCTAGATGAGGGAGAAGAGCTATGTTCTGATGACATCTCTGAGCTCTGTAGAACCACTGATCTGTCTCTCCGCGCCATCAAAGAGACTGCCCGTGCTATCGGCAGGTCCATGGCAGCAATGGTGGTGGCGGAGAGGCATCTTTGGTTGACCCTGTCTGACATGAAAGATAAGGACAGGGTCTTCCTCATGGACGCCCCGCTTGCGCCCTGTGGCCTGTTTGGCGACTCCGTCAACTCCTTCGTCGACAGGTACCAGGATGACAAGCGGCGGTGTTCCAGCGGTTCCTCCCTCGCTGTTCTCTAGCTCAGGGGGCTGCTGGGCAGGAGCAGCCTTCACTGCATACCAGCTCCACTTACAGGAACGCTCAAAAAGAGAGCATTGCCACCTGCTCTCCCCCACGTCAGGACCGGGGTGCCAGGCGACACTCTAGGTCGGGGGCTTCAAAGTCTAAGACGGATCTGTGGACCGTCCTTCAGTCTAAGAAGTCCTCGACCAAGAAGCCCTGATAGGCATGGCCCAGGGCTCATGAGGGCACGCCCCTGTGGGGAAGAGCGGGTTACACCACAGTAGTAGTAGGCCTCCTCTCGATCCAGAGAGTCGTCATGCTGATGCCTCCTCTCTCTACAGAGAGTTTTCGAGGCCTCTGCTCGCTGGAGCACGAGGAAACTGTACGCCTGAAGTGGAAGTTTCACTTCATGGTGCAGAGACCGCCAGCTCGACCCAGTCAACTGCCCGATTGGTACAATTCTGGAGTTCTTGCAGGCCCGTTCCTCCACAGGGTTAACCCACTCCACCCTGAAGGTCTACGTGGCGGCGTTTTTGGCCTACCGCGAGTCAGTGGGCAGACACCCCCTTGTTACACATTTCCTCCAGAGGCTGAGGCCTCCAGCCAGAGAGCTTATGCTATGTGGTGGATCAAGATCCTAGAAACAAAGTCTTCTGTTCTCCCCTCTTCTTGGGGGTCAAGACTCACTTCTCAGAAGTTGGCCTTCGCGACGCGGGCCCCACCCACTTTAGCCACTCTTGGCCCTTCTTTCTCTTGCCCTAGCTGTGCTCCTTCCACACTAGGCAGGGATTTTGATAGTCTGGTGGCGTTTCTCATAGCTTTTTTGACGCAGCTCGAGTTCCTGAAAATGAACGTCTCCGGTTACGCATGTAACCATGGTTTCCCGAAGGAAGCAGCGAGATGCTGCGTCTCGATGCCATACTTCTGGCATCTCTGCGAGCACTTGCTTCATTTCTGGAAGCTGAGGCCGGTTCCACCACACATGCTTTTAAGCTTCCTGGTCGATTACATCACCCGCCCATGACGTCTCACCCATCCATTGGACAGATTACACACGTGGTTCAGAGCATGGTCACGCCGAAGGCATTCCCATAGCGTTTTTGACGCAGCATCTCGTTCCCTTCAGGGAACCATGGTTATATGCGTAACCTGAGACGTTCTTCTATGGCATTGCTTGAAGAACCTTTTGAAGCACCTTTATTTTTAAGAGTGTATGGTATGGGCAGCTTGCAGGTTTTGGAATGCACTATGAATGCTGAAAGGTATATAAAGGTTTTAGAGAAACATATGCTCCCCTCCAGACAACGTGTATTTCAGCAGGACAATGCAAAACCACATACTGCAGCTATTACAACAGCATGGCTTCATAGTAGAAGAGTCCGGGTGCTGAACTGGCCTGCCTGCAGTCCAGATCTTTCACCTATAGAGAACATTTGGCGCATCATTTAATGAAAAATACGTCAAAGACGACCACAAAATCTTCAGCAGCTGGAAACCTATATCAGGCAAGAATGGGACAAAATTCCAACACCAAAACTCCAGAAACTCATAACCTCAGTGCCCAGACATTTTCAAACTGTTTACACCATGGTAAACATGCCCCCGTCCCAACTATTTTGAGACCTGTAGCAGGCATCAAATTTGAAATGAGCTCATTTTGTGCATAAAATTGTAGAATTTCTCAGTTTAAACATTAGTTATGTTATCTATGTTCTATTGTGAATAAAATATTGGCTCATGTGATTTGAAATTCTTTTAGTTTCATTTTAATCAAATTTAAAAAATGTCCCAACATTTCCGGAATTCGGGTTGTAATACGATGCTGTAAAATGGCTAATTTTTAATGTTAACTAATGCACTGATTGATGTTAACAAAGGAGACATTATTGTATAGTGTTACAATAATAATAATAATAATAATAATTTCTTATTGATTTTGTAGTGCATAATGCGGGCATTTTCTTGACATGTTATGTGATTATTCAGTCATATATTTTTGTTAATTAAATAAATACAATATAGTGTCATTTTCATATACTGTCAAAAGTTTTGATTGTTTTTCTTGGCTTTTTTCATATGACTTGCATGGGTAACCTCTGGCATTCAACACAACATAGGATACGACATTTAATGTAAAAGGCTTTGACCTCTCTTGTTTATTCTGACCTTCATTCTGCTGCCCACAGAACAAATGTCCTCCCCTTTTTATACCATTCCTTAGCCTTACTTTCAGAGGGTTTGTTTTGTTTTGCACTGTCAAACAGTTCTTTTCTCCTTGCCTTTCTCTTTTATTCATCCTTACACATCTTCTTTTTCACACTTTTTTCCCTCCGCCCCTCTTTTTCTTTTTTCTTTTTCCATCATCAGCTCCAGCAAGCTCTGAAGCCTTAATGATATTCTGAGAAAGATGCCCACTGGGCTTTATTTGTTTTTGTTCTTTGCTCTATTTTCCCTGGAACAAAACCACACTGACTGATGCCAAACAGATGAACTTCTGTTGTGCATGTTACTCAGCATGCATTGTTCATCTTTCCACACCTCGGTTAAAGCAAAATAAAGCAAATATACACTTCTGGATATCTTTTCTGGGTACATCTATATGGGACCCTATCACCACTGGCTCCTTGACCTCCTAAATTCTTTCTGGAAATATTAAAATCTATATTAGGCTTTTATATTCTGAATGAAAAATTGCAGATGGTGCGTAGTGTAGACTTGTAAAAGAGTGTTTGTTGCAAATAAATTGCCTTTCACACTTGGCTTTACTCAAAGATCTTGCTGTATGTACATGCAAGAGTGCATCTTAAGAGAGCACAAGGAGCATGTTTACATGCACATTTATACACTGATAACTACAAAACAAAAACAAACAAAAAAAAACCTTTATTGAAATAGCCCATTTATTGGTTTACAAGCAAACCTAAAGCTGGGTTGCCAGGTCTGCAAACCAAAATCAGCCAATTTGCTATTCAAAACTAGCCCAATCACACAAATCCATTTATGAAAATTAAAAACATTTTAACATTTTTGCATGACCACATGCATTGTTGTCTTATAAGCATAATCGGTTTAAGAAATCAAGGATGTGTTTCATGTGAAGGATGTGTTTCATTGTAATTTCATTGTAACAAAAATCATTCGTAGAATCAGCTTGTGTTGATGTGTCCACCCAGAGTTGGTACACAATGAAACTGGATCTTTTTGCAAGTATTCATCCGAGAATGGGTTAAATGTGGCCACAAAGAGATGCACGTGGTGCACAGCATTCAAATGATTCTTGAATGGCATTAAGAGGGCTCATGTGTGCCAAGAACACATTCTCCACACCATTACACCACCAGGACCAGCCTGTGCTGTTGACAGAAGGGAGGATGGATCCATGGATTCCGGCTGTGTACACCAAATTCTGACCCTACCATCTGTGTTTCACAGCAGACATCGAGATTCACAAGAAGAGGCAATATTTTTCCAATTTCCAACTCTGCCCAGCAGTCCAGTGGACCATGTTCTTGCTGACAGTGCTGTCATAGTCTTCCACTGCTGCAGGCCAATCATTTCAAGATGTGACATGCTGTACATTCAGAGATGACCTGCGAATGAGTTGTAAGAGGCATTAGTTTCTGTACAATGCATAACAAGTGGATTCCGGAAGTAAATTATTAGTATTGTTGGCAATAGCTAAACCTTTTAAAACAGACCTACTATGGAATTTAAGCTGTTAATTGGTGGTATATGCTTATGTACATGCCACAATTCACAGTTATTTTAACCTGAGTGTTCTTAAAAATCATGCTTAATAACCAAATTGAATTACAACACTACCCACAATCCTGAATGGAGGTAAACCAATCAGAAAAGTCTCTGTTTTCAAGGAAACAGGAATCGACAGTGACTGCCCACTTTTACATAATTGTCTCTCTACACCTTTAAATAACTTTATACAATTATAAAGTAGTGTTGCAATTCCTAATTTGGTTCATGTTAGTAATACTTATGCTATTAAGCAACTAGTTAATAATGAGATTTGGTCCTTAAAATGATATTTTACCATAGAATTTTATTTTTATACTTCCACAATGAAGAACATATTGATTTTTTTTTTTTTTTTTTTTTTTTTTTTTTAATTCTGTGGAGAAAATGAACTAGAAACATACTAAGAGCTAAGTCTGCTAAAAAGTGGGTCTTGCCAGACCTGGCAACAGTAGACAGAGTTTAGTGAAATGTCAATTGCATTATGATGCAAATTACTTGAACTGATTCCTACGGCACACAAGAAGTGCAGGTACAAGTGATTTTGACTGAAGAAAGTCTTACCTGTGCAGATGACAGGCTGTCAAACTATCTTTTATTAAATGTGATCAACAAAAGCATCATCAGGCATGTGTGTTTACATATTCTCCCACACTTTCCATTTCTCAGGCTTATATATCGTCAACCTGTATCAACGCATGCAATGAGTAAATATTTTAGTGGCTAACGCATTTGATTTCAATTACAACCATCTTACCAACTCTTAGCAAGCACTGGCACATCATTTAGAATTACAAAGAGCTTTTGCACTAAGCCACTGGCCTGGAGGGTTTTAATTAAAACTATAAATACTCCTACATGACACACTAATAATGCAACATAGCTCTATGCATGATTTCCCCATTGTAAACCTTTTAAGATTTCACATGGCTCTTCCCTAGACTAATATGATGCTTCGGGCATGAATCAATTGGTTTTTAATTGGCATACAGTGCAAGGCACATCTCAAGACTTATTATTTATACTTCAAAAAACACATGGATGATTGCTGGAATACTTTGGTCTAATGTCTGGTACTAGAACAGACCCAAAATGCTCATGATGAAATAATAAAAACATTTTATGTTAAACAGTCACTTACTGTTACTGTACGTTCACTGCTGTTCATATATTTCAGATGTGTTCTTATGTTTGTTATAAGATTAGGAGCAGTATTTTGGAGCAATGAGTTATGTTAGCCAACTATGGTCACATGTTCCATCATTACCAACATAGTTTAACAATTCAGTGTTTCCTGAAAAGCATCATTGCAAACTTGCATGGCTGGAACTACAGCTCTCGACCTGTAGCTAGAAGCAACGTTTCTTGTTAGTAAGACATAGACTTACATAGACCATGTTAGACACAATAAACAAAATTAAATAAATAAAAGTATAATTGACTCTTTAGAAATATTTTTATTAGTGCTGTCAAACGATTACTCATGATTAATCGCATCCAAAATAAATGTTTTTGTTTACATAATATGTGTGTGTACTGTGTATATTTATTATGTATATATAAAGACACACACATACAGCATATATTTTGAAAATATTTACATGAATTTACATGTATATATTTATATTAAATTCATATTTAAATGTAACATATTTTTCTTAAATATATACATGCATAATATATACATATTATGTCATGTCTTGTCTTGTTTAAACTGCCACATGTTTTCTCCGGTGGCTTTCTTTTTACTCCTTGGATTATCTTCTTTGTTTAGTTTAATGAAGTTGCATTCAGATTCTGCCTTCTCATCCTCATTTCCCTGACCTGCTGTGAAAGTCAGATTTCATAATGTCAACACAACATGTTCTATCAGCTGTTTTGAATTGTACACATGCATGAATTGAGTAAACAGATTTTACTGATTGTATAGGCTGTATGTTAAATATGTTGCTGAATGTGTTTGTTTGATCTGTCAATAAACATGCATGTTTTCATAATTTTTAATTAAGATACAAGGTCATTTTTTTGGATAAATCACAGATGGCCCACTTTACCCAAAAAGTTATTTTTCTGGACTGCATGACCTCAACATGTTTATTGACAGCCTATGTACCTTCCTAATAACACATTATATGAACAGAATTCAAATGAAAATATTACAGCTAGGTTTTATTTAAAAAATTTAAAACTTTTTACATTTTTTAAAAACTCTATAAAAAAAAATAAAAAAAAAATAGCAGCTTTCTGTTGTTCAGTTGCGACTAGTTAGTTAATTTCTCCAAAAAAATCACAGTATACAATGGTTAAGCAGCAAGTTACATTGTATGGGAAAATAACCTCTGTTTAGGACAAAAATACAGATAAACTCGAAAGGGATTTTATTGCTTGTCACGTCTGGTTCAGTTATGGTGAACATGGAAATTTGCGTATAGAGCTCATCTTGAAAACAGCTTGCAAATGAAAGCTCATTTTCAGCCCACGAGAGTACTGTTCAATGTTCGTGGCGCAAAACCTAAATCTTACATTAAATCAGTTCAGTGTGCCATTGCAGTCAGTGTACCGATGTGATTTACACAGATCACCCACCATAATGTTAAATCTCAAAAAGTGTATTTCCAAATAGTTCACTGTGCTTGACAAAATATCTCATCACAGATGTGCTGCCGTTATACGACGGCTGGAAAATGGCTCACATTGAAGACTTTTATGACAGAATTTATATTTCTGACTGCACCATAACACTTTGCATTTCCTGTTCTGTGCCTGTCCTGTTCTGAGGTACTGATGGGAGAGAGAGCGAGCGGAAAATGTAATGCACCGTCTGATTCTTTAATCAGAGCTGGGATGTGAGGAGCTAACTGTCTCTGAGGGGCGTATACCGTCCACGCTTTCTGCTGTGAACTTCGTGCATACACATGATCAAAGATGGCAGAAACGGAACATAACCAAACAGTTGCTATTACTGTAATGCTTTTGCTATCTCTTAATTGGATACTCTGGATTAGAATCTTATTTCTGAAAATGGTATGTTTTGTAAGTATCTTAAAGAAAACATATTGACTTTATTTTTATCTGTAACATTTTAGTTTATGGACCAATGCTCACTATTAACTAGTTGCTTATTAGCATGCATATTACTAGCATATTGGCTGTTTATTAGTAAAGCACATATTAATGCATTTTCTGAATGATCATATTTTAGATCCCTTATAGTCCTACCCAATACCTACATTTAACAACTACTAACTATTAAAGGAACACTCCACTTTTTTTGAATATAGGCTCATTCTCCAACTCCCCAAGAGTTAAACAGTTGAGTTTTACCGTTTTTGAATCCATTCAGCCGATCTCTGGGTCTGGTGGTAGCACTTTTAGCGTAGCTTAGCATAGATCATTGAATCGGATTAGACCATTAGCATTTGGTCATCAAAAATGACCAAAGAGTTTTGATATTTTTCCTATTTAAAGCTTGACTCTCCTGTAGTTACATTGTGTACTAAGACCGATGGAAAATGAAAAGTTGCAATGATATTACGCAGCGCCCTGAAAGTAGTCCCCAGCTAGGTAACTAGTTATGATATAGCTGGGGACTACTTTCAGGCGCTGCGTAATATCATTGCGCCTGCTGCACCCATGGTACGGCAGCAACGTTCCTTGATTATTACGCCGGAATGAGAGTATAGTTCCTAGCCATATCGGCCTAGAAAATCGCAACTTTTCATTTTCCGTCAGTCTTAGTACACGATGTAACTACAGAAGAGTCAAGTTCGAAAACGGAAAAAAAAAAAAAAAACGGTAAAACTCAACTGTTTAACTCTTGGGGAGTTGGAGAATGAGCCTATTTTCAAAAAAGTGGAGTGTTCCTTTAATAAGCAGCTAATTGGGAGTTGTGACCTTTTTATCATAGAACATCTTATAAACTGTAATATTTTACTGATTGCAAATTACGGGACAAAAACTAACGTAATTCAATACATTACACATTCTAGGTAATATAATCAGACTACTATTTGATTAGTTTTAGATTACTTTTGACTTAACTCGTTTATCACATTTCTTTAAATAGGCTAATCTTGTACCATTTGATATGGTGGCCGAGAGAGCTCAACGCGCTGCAAATAGAAAAAACACCTGCAAATTAAGAAAACAACTTCATCAATTTGACAACACGCGCACTGCAAATACTCACAACACAACCAAATAAAGAAATGCAAAATAAAATTCTTTATTTGGTTGTTGTGAGCATTTGCAGTACGTTTCTTTATTTGTTTGTGTGAGCGCCTGCTGTCAAATCGATGAAGATGTTTTCTTGATTTGCTGGTGCTTTTTCTATTTGCATGTGTTTTCTGAAGTTGCAGCGCGTTGAACTCTCTCGGCTACCGTAATTTGATATAAAAAAAAATACAAAGAGAAAAAATATATTCCATTTGTTGTTATTAACAACATGAAGTACATTAAACATTACATTAAGGTTTCCAAATCTGTGGTTCATGAAGGAACTGCAGGGTGTTCGTGAGTTTAAATAGAAGGTAATAATTAATCAGATCATAAAAAAGTAAAATGAATAATTTTGAAATAACAAAATAAAACACCTACTAAAGAAATTTAGAAAATATTAAGAAAATATTTTCTTTGTTTACCTGCAAGTCATGTCACCACTAACCATTATCATTAACATTAATGCCATTATTATTACCATTAATAATGTGAGGATGCTATGTTGAAATGCTGTGAAAACTCATATAAAATGCATATGAATAATTTATTACTATTGAATAATATGAATAATATGCAATCATGTGATCAATAAAAAAGTAGGTCACACTTTATTTTAAGCTCCAATTCTCACCATTAACAAACCATTAACTACAACTTTTGCATTAATAAGCTCCTAATTTGCTGCTTATTAATAGTTAGTAAGGTAGTTGTCAGGTTCAGGTATTGGGTAGGATTAGGGATGTAGAATATGGTCATGCAGAAGAATATGTGCTTTATGAGTACTAGTAAACAGCCAACATAGGCATGCTAGTTAACTAGTTAACAGTGAGAACTGGTCCCTATACTAAAGTGTTAACAAAAAGAAACTGTAGTCTGTTTATGAGCAGTATAGATACAGTACATGTAACTAAATTATGTAATTTAATTACAAAATAAATGTAATTGTAATCAGCTACAGTTACTGAGAAAAAATGTGCAATTAAATTACAGTTACTTATAAGAATGTTAATAATTACAAAAGGGGGTTACATCTTTTTGTTTTCACACTCACACTGACACACACACACACACACACACACACACACAGATTTACTTGATTTCTTTCATAAATTGCAGTGAATGCTCTAATATATGAGACGCCAATGTTTCAGGAGTTTAGGACACAGAATAGGACACATGCTTATTCGATAACTGTTTTATTTCCTATTTGGGTTTATGTATAGGTTATATACAGTATATGTATATTTAGATTAACTGTTTTTTTTCAAAGACATTGTTAGATGCCAGTGTTTTCTGTCATAGCCATGCAAAGATTTGATTTCACAAACAGTATCATAGCTGCTAAACTATTTCTTGTTATGGTTTTAAATCTGTATTTAACCTCAGAATGATCTCAAAGTAAGTCTGATTTTGTGGGGTCTGTGCTTTAAAATGAAATTATTATAATCTTAATTCAAGGGATAATGTAATAAGTGTTGAATACTACTGTAGGTTAACCCTGCCTGGTTTACCTGTTTGAAAATGATTAACAGTTGTAAACATTAGAAATTTAGAAAAGTAATCAAAAAGTATCAAATGTAATCAAATGTAATCAGTTACATTACTTTAATAAAGCAATTGAAATGGTTACACTACTTATTACATTTTAGATAACTTGTAATCTGTAACCTATCTCCAGAGTAACCTTCCCAACACTGTTTATGAGTATCTAATTATAAGTAGCCTACTTAGTTTTGGGAATCTGATTACATAATCCAGATTACATGTAACTGGTTACTACCCAGCACCAGTTCTTAGTAATTAAAGATGGAGTCATTTGATACAACAACCACACTGAATAAAGAAGAAATGTGAAATTTACCTCAAATGCAATATTCTTTTATCATGTACTCACTATCATATTGTTTCAAACTGTCTTTCTTCTGTGGAACACAAAAGGAGATGTTTTGAAGAATGTTCATGCTGCTCCTTCTCATTAAAACTGCATCCAAGTAGTCCACATGTTTTCTGTGCATATAATAACAGTTAATAATGACAGAAGTTTCATTTTTAAGTGAAAATTCCTTTGAAGATGTAATTTTGAATTTTTTTTATACAGGAATTAACTTGCTAATAATCACAAAGCTGGACTGGCTAATGAGCTATTTCAGTCAGTTCAATGGAAGATTTGATGTAGCCTAACACATCTCTGGCTGCATATCCGTTTTGGTTTATGAGCTGTGTTCTACCAATCATCTGATCCCATCTCCAGCTGAAGCACGCTCATCCATTACGCTGAAAAATAGAGGAATGTTGCTTCCTTATCTGTGTAATCCTGACAGAAGCACAGCCCCTCCCTGTGAGATGAAGGCAGAGACGGCTCACTCTAAAGGGAGATCTATGGCAGATTTCTTTGCTCTCTCCAGCTAAACGCTGTCCTCAGAAATCCTACGTGCCTGCCTGAGAAAACAGGCAACAGCAACATCACACGATTCTTGATAAGGTTGTGTGGGGTCTCTCGATTTTTCCATGCTTTCCAGATTTATTTTTTTATGTCTTAGCAATGCTAAGGGATTAACATGTTGTTAATGGATGAGAGACAATGTGTAGTATGAAAATATATTTATTAAATATTTATGCTTTTGCTAGCATTAACTATATAAATAAATTAAGAGACCACTTGAAAATTAGTTTCTCTGGATTTGCTGGATTTACTAAGTATGGAGTTGAGTAAGATGTTAATATTTGTTTTATTCTATAAAGTTCTGATAATAGTTCTTCCAAATTTAAAATAAAAATATATGAACTTATATGGACTTTTTTTTTTCTTTTTTCAAAAAATGACAGTTGGTTAAAAGAATAAATGTTTTCATTTGTTGTGATTGAAAGGGGGTTATTACACCAATTATTATTATTATTATTATTATCATTATTGGTTATTTATTTAGCTCTTCTGAAGTAAACAAAACAAAAGTTGTTTTACTCAAACATAACTATAAATGTTACATTAAAAATACATTATATGAATAAAGTAATCCAAATAACATTTTAATATGTAGATGTTTTATATGTACTTATTTTCTGGAACAGTTTAAACAGTACTATTATATTATTAAAAATAACATTATATAAGCTTCTAAACTTGCATCTTATGGTAATTTGTAACTAATTTATGTTCTAAAAACATATGATTGATTTATGATTCATGTGAATTCATTCAAAATATTTTAAGTTGTCCGTGAAATAGAGTTGGTAAAATAATGCTTTGTATGAATGTCCAAATATGTTCTATGAAACTTGTTCAGAAACACCCAGAAGCTGGCCAGACAACTTAACTGTTAATATACGCCAAGAGAATCACCAAAAAAAAAAAAAAAAGTGTCCAGCATGCTAGACATACAGAATGAGGAGGCCAAATATGGACGTTTATTTGTGCAGAAAGAGCCTAAAGCCTTCAAAATGTCTGGACTCCACATTTTTCCCTTCAAAGGTTTTAATTTTAATGCTTTGCTATAACTTTTCAGAAGATATTTATTCCAAGCTGTAAATCATTCAGTTAATATCTCAGTACCACAGGCAAAAGGGTTTGTTTCTATAGAACTTTATTTTATGTACTCATACATTTTTAAATCCTCTATGCTTGTATCTAAAGACATCTCAGATGATGCTCAATTTTATACATAACAATATACAGTACATTTGTGGCAAACATTAGCAGACACAACCCACACTTTGTGCTTTACCTTTTTTCCCTGTATTTTTGGTATGTTTTAACATCACGAACAGACAAACATTTGCAATATTTCATAGAATGGCATGCGCACAATGATCTGGACCTTTTGAAGTCAAAACAACACCAAACAACATCCTTTTTGTGGTGTGTTCTGCAACTTTTAAAATTAGCATTTTAATGCATTCATTTATTGGTTTTATTCTCACACATACAGTTTTGTCAGTCTTATGCAGTTGTTGTTGTTGTTTTTTTCTTTTTTTGTGGGTTAAAAAGAAAACATAAAAAGGGCTCAAACAATAGGGGGTGTAGCTGTTGATACGCCAGGCAACATCTTAAACAGGCCTGCCTGGCGGGAGAGCGGGCCACGAGTATGTGAACATCTGAAAGAAGCCGAAACAGACGCAGTGTCTCACAAAACATGTGCCAAACATTTCTTCTTGCTGGCCTATTTCAAAAAGTTGCTCGGTATCATCAGATTTTCTTTCTTTTCGAACTCAGAAACCTGCTTTCAGCTTCATTTGCCTAGTATGTTAACAATATATTTGTGCAGTTACATTTCCTGTTCCTGAAGTTTCATGAACAAATAAAACCAATGAGCTGAAAGCCAACAGAGCCTGTGTTTTGATGCACATTTTTCATTGCACATAATGACACACATCTATAACATTCAAAATCCTAAACATCTCTTTCATTCCTCCGTGTGCTTGTGAAAATACAGAGTAAACTTCAAAACACACCATTTTGATTCATAAAATAAGATTTTACATACGCCATACTTTCTTTAATGGGTACAACAACTCAGTCTTATATGTGACCCTGGAGCACAAAACCAGTCTTAAGTCGCTGGGGTATATTTGTAGCAATAGCCAAAAATACATTGTATGGGTCAAAATAGATTTTTCTTTTATGCCGAAAATCATTAGGATATTAAGTAAAGATCATGTTCCATGAAGATATTTTGTAAGTTTCCTACCATAAATATATCAAAACTTAATTTTTGTTTAGTAATACGCATGGCTAAGAACTTCATTTGGACAACTTTAAAGGCGATTTTCTCAATATTTAGATTTTTTTTTTGCACCCTCAGATTCCAGACTTTCAAATAGTTGTATATACCATGCATCAATGGAAAGCTTATTTATTCAGCTTTCAGATGATGTATAAATCTCAATTTTGAAAAAATTGACACTTATGACTGGTTTTGTGGTCCAGGGTCACATATGAAAACGTAACTATTTTATGAGGTGGCAAATTCGTATGGATTTGTACGATGTTAGATTTTTAGAAAAAAACAAACAAACAAACATGAGATCCACCTCTATTCCTCACCCTAAGTCATAAACAGATTGTACGAAAAATGCACGAATGAGACTTAATATGAATTAACCACCAATTCGCCAAAATGCGAAATAGTTGCGAATTGCGTTGAGATTGTGTTGGGTACAATGATAAATGATCCTTCATCGTGTTTGAATTTAAGAGTATTTACAGTGTAGTTTTAATGCATAATCTCATTATAGTTAACTTTTACAATCTAAAAAAACAAACAAAAACAAATTAAATTAAAAACATGAACAAGTTTTTTACGTTTCTGCTTGTTGCAATGCCAATAATTCACTTTCTATGCAACTTATTTTTAAAGGAACGTTTACCTTTATGAAGATATAACATACAACACATGTTTTTCATTTATGTCTAAGGCCTTTATCAGAATATTATGAAATATATCAAACAAAAAAAAGGGTAAAAGTGATTTTGTCACTTTTACCGATATTTGCACCCTTAACCTTTGGCTAATTTCTGATCTTGGCTGTGCTGAAGCCTATAATTTGTTGTCAGTTTATTAGTGGAAATATTTGTTTAGTTATCTGAAATGATTGGTAGGTGTGAAACTGAATATGTGCACCACTATGAGTTTATAAATAGTAAATAAGCATGTCAAACACAACAGCATAACACTGATCTCAAGCTACAGCTTGCTGCGGACTTGAATAAATAGCAAGACATGAGCTTTTCCTTTAACACAGAAAGGGGAATCAGACTATCCCATCCAATCTGAGAAAGACAGGATAATTATGAAAAAGAAAAAAAAAAGACTTTCTCATTATTTTCTGACAGTTGACAAGGAATATTGCAGAATATTGAAAAATGTGCCAATGTGAAACCGCTGAGAGCCATACCTCTGAGAGATGTGAGATGAAACCTGTGTTATGGGCATGGAATTTCAAATGAACATTAGATGCTGCATCCCACAGTCTAACTCTGAGGCCTGTTTCACACCGCATGCACAAGTGTGTAAGCAAAGCAGCAGCAGGAAAGCGTGGGTTACCAAATTGAACATTTCCACTAATAATGGCCATAAATTATACAATGGTTCTCAAGAGTGTGCAATAGTGGTGCAGATGTGACAGCAGAACTCAGAAGACTAATTCGCTACTGGTTCCCTCAAAAAAAAAAAAGTACGGGATTTTATAATGTTTTTTTTCCTTCTTCTTCAATTTAGGAGTAAAATAAAGCCTGTGGTAAACATAACTTGATATTTTGACATTTTGTTCTGCGATGTAAACTGCACACACCTAGCAGTTATGTTTTTTTTAAACTCTCAAAGGAAACAGTGGCGAATTAGTCTTCCATGGGGGGTATTTATATCTCTAAAGTAATTAATTTACACAGAATGGAACCCAAACCCCAAACTGTAACAAATAGCAGTATGAATTCAGTCAGATTTACTGAATCGAAAAAACAACCATTTTTGTGCCTGTTATTAGGTGACAAAAAAAGTAGTTAATTCCATATTTTAACTGCTTTATAAAAGCATATAACTACATAAGCTTGTGATGGTAAATATAATTACTGGGCATTTTACTGTATTTTTGGCCAGTGCGAATGCTGTTACACTTTGGATTTGTGAGGATTTTGCAGTGTCTTTGCATGGGGTGTGAAAGAGGCCTAGTTTCTCAAGTAATTTGTCTGCCAACAATGAAAGTGCAAATGCTACACGCAGCACAATAACAGTCAATCAGAACATACTGATGTTTAACAAACTACTGCCATGCATCTTTAAATGGAAGTTAGTTGGAATTTTACTGAGTAACAGAGTTATAATCATTATGCCATTAATTCCATTGCTGACTCATTTTTTTTTTTATCTAATCAAATGATAGTGTATTGATCTCTCTTTCTGGCTACTATAAAAGTGGCTTTTACCACCAAAGCTCTTGCTATATATCTCCAAAATAGTGTAGGTATAGATGTAGGCCAATATAAAATAAAGAGGAAATGGGCAATTATAGAAGCTTGAGTGCTAGTGTGTGGTGCCTGCACAGCACAGCTTGAATGCCACCTGAATCTCCAGGTACTTCCTGGTATAAAGCAGCGGTGAGTTTGTGCTTTAGGTGAGTTGTGCTCATGTGTGACATACAACAGCTCAACTTTAATTCCACAATTGGGTCTTTTCCCATCCAGTCACTGTAGCTTCATCTGGTACTTTATTATATAATTCATATGGATTCCAAACACTTTTATTATGATTTAGCTGTCTTGAGTGATCTAAGAGTAATCTTTTACAGATTACATGTGCAATTTATATAAAATACGTTTTAATGTTATTTACAAGTGATTTGCAATGGTATTATTTTACAATATGGACAGTGTTTGGGGGAAAAAAAGTAGGAAACCTGTGCAATAAAATAATGATTTTACTGTATCCTTTTATGCACACAGATAATACATAATCTATTCTATTATAGATGATATTCTCTCTGCCCTTTCATTTTTATATTTCTGGTAAATAGGTTTCATGATAGGAGAATGAGAGGCTGGAGGCTACATTTTGATTAGCACTCAGTGAATTTTAATTTATATTCCAATTCAAAGGGCTACTTTGAGAAAAGACAGTTTGCAAGACCATGTCCGTCATTTACTCCTCAAACCGTTTTGAATCGAATTCATCACAAGCGTGCATCTGGAGTCTTTCACACTTCACAGAGTGTAGTGAAATTAAAGACATCTTTTATTTATAGTAATACATTTGGGTTATTATTGGAAACCTGAAAATAAATGTAATGTTTTAACTATTTTATATATATATATATATATATATATATATATATATATATATATATATATATATATAT
>JAFVLL020021484.1:0-14533 GCA_021397915.2 Tor tambroides
CGTTCATTAAGGATAAAGCGGCCAAGGGTATGACCTTTGAGACTGTTTGAAGAACCGTTCTGTTCTGAAAACCATAAGCCAGACTGAAAGCGGTGTTTTATTGCGTACCAGCTTATGAAAAAGTCACACACAAGTCTTCTCAGATAACCTGCCAATGTCCTAATCTTGTCCTTGTTGCTCGTGGCCGATTATCTCGATCACACCGTGAATTGCACACCCTGCTATTGGTCATGTGACCTGTGCACAAAGGGTCCAGTCTTCTTCGCTTGGTCCAACTTATTGGTTTTCAGACAAAAAGAAAACAACAGAGTGATTGTAAAGATAAGACTTGGGGATAATTAACAGCAAATCCAGACTCAACAAACATAACACTCCATCATCCATTGGTTGTGAAGAAGGGAGGAGGTGTGTTGATGTGAAGCTGAATGATTTCTTTGAGCATGAGTGGTTGTAAAATGTGGTCTCGGTTGCGAGGACCGTTATATAAAAGGCGACCCATCTCAGTAACGTGAAGTCCAACCATGAGTCCATGCGTCTTCTCAATCTTGGCGATTTTGTGGCCAGTAATGGCTGTGGAGATGTCCACCTTGGAGGGCCAGCAGATCCTCCAAGCCTTGCACTGTCCGCCCTGCGAACGCATCCATTGTTCCCCTCGTCAAGCGCTAAAGCTCCAGTGTCAGGGTGGAATCACCACTGGGATTTGTGGTTGTTGTCCAGCCTGTGCTAAACTCGCGGGAGAAAGCTGTGGAGGCACCTGGGACTACCTGGGGAAGTGCGATGAAGGGCTGGTTTGCATTTACACAGAAGAAACAGGTGGAAAACCAGAGGCACAAGGCAAGGGAACCTGCAAATCAGGTACCACTGAAGCTCGAGATGTCCAGTTAATCTGTCTAGAATGTTATGTAGAATCTGAGTCTAAATAAAGGTTCTTCATTGGCTTCTATGGTTCCATGAAGAACTTTGGAATCTTTTCATTCCACAAAAGGTTCTTTATATTAGAAAAAGTTTCTTTAGATTATTAGAATGTTCTTCAGACTTTTTTTTTTTAACAGTTTGCTAAAAGCTTGAGGAACCAAAAATGGTTCTTCTATGGCAGCTCTGCAAAAACCCTGTTTTGGAATCTTTATTTTTAAGAGTGTAAAGTGCAAAGTTAGTTCCTGAACTCAGGGTTCTCATGTTCTTGGAAAAACATGGAAATATCAGGGAAAACCAGATCTGAAAAGTCATTAAAATAAATAATATTTTCAAGGAAAAAACATGAAGATTTCTATAGTAAATTTCTAAATTTAGTACGTAATTAAATTCCAAAAAATGCTTTTTGGTTGTATTAGTCCTCTTCTTTTTTAGACTTTTAATTTTGTATAGCTTTTTTTTAAATACTTCTACTCATTAAGGAGTGGATCAGTCTTTGAAATATGTTAATCAGAAAGTGGGATCCCTGTGTATTATATAACAGCAAATATAATAATACAGCAGGGGTTTTCAAACTGGAGTCCAGGGACCGACCGGAGAGCCACAAAGGAGTCTGAAGAAAATTTAAAAAAAATGTAAAATTTGAGAAAAATATAAATAATAAAAGTTGGCATTTTTTATAGACAATTTTTATAAGAAAAAAAAAACTATTTAGTAAAATTGTTGTATTTTATTCTATTGATGGCTATAGTTCTGCACAAATTTTGTAAAAAAAAAAAATCTATTTGCCTAACTTTTATACACAAGACACATACAAGACAATTAAATATGCAAAAAGTGCTTTACAAATAAATTTTAACTTAATATTTTGCTATACATGTAGAAAAAGTTTCATATATTACTTATTTCTTTTAGTTCTTAATTTAATTTTGGAAACGTCTAGTAATATTAGTATATCAGACTTTAAAAAATTCTCACAAAATATAAATCATTCTTTATGCATTAAAATATTTAGCTGCCTTTATATCATAGGAAGGGGTCCCTCGTATGGTGTTCATCGTAGTTGTCGGGTCATGCCATCTAAAAGTACAAAAACCCCTGTGGTACAATCTATTCTTGCAGAGCATGCACCTGCTTATGGATTAACTTTACGTTCATGTTCACACTCTCGAAAAAACGGCACCATCAAGGTTAATCTAATTTATGAACTGTGAAAAGAGATCCGGCAGTCAAGGATTCCTTTGATCTCGGAGCACTTTCCCATAAAAGCAAAGCTCTGATTGTTCTTATCTAGACGGTGATGAAATCCACTAGCTTTCCTGAAGAACTGCATCCGTATTGTAACGGGATTCCATCAGTTTTATTGTCTGTTTTTTTCTTTGACCTGCAGAACATTATTTCACAATAGATTTTATTATTTGGCCTTTTTTGTTGATTTTGGATTTGTCTTTCCAAACAGTGCTGGAGGTCCTCAAAGCCGACACTTGCAGACCTGAGTGCACATGGGAGTACTGCAAGGCAAATCCCAATGAAATATGCTCAGCCAGGTAACTTCTGCTAGAAGTCTTGATTTTTGATTCATCTGTCAGTGTCTCTGATGAGCGTCCTGTTCTCGGCTGCAGGTCTGTATCGCTGGAGAAGCGTGAGTGTGGAGGTCACTGCCAGCACACGACCTGCTCCAGCTGCCTGGTTCTCAGACCTCCATCTTGTCCTCAGTCCTGTTCCCCAACAGACCACGTGTGTCTGCATCGCTTCGGCAGGTGTGTGCGAGAAAAACACCCACCCGTCTGCCACCAGAACCTACAGGTGAACTTCATTCCTGAGTTATCATTCTTTTTTTGACATAAATATGAAATATATTTCTGCTTATTTATGTGTTTGTTACAATGTTTTTTAATTAAAAACAAAATGCTTTGAACGAATTGTAGCCAATAGTACTGATAAATTCACTTAAATTTGAAACTTAAAGGGATAGTTCTCAAATTAAGATATTTTCGATGAAATCTGAGAGCTCTCTGACCCTCCATAGACAGCAAGGTTACTACCACGATCAAGGTCCAGAAACATAGCAAGGACATCGGTAAAATAGTCCATGTGACATCAGCGGTTCAACCGTAATTTTTCGAAGCTACAAGAATACTTTTTGTGCTCAGAGAAAACAAAAACAACGACTTTATTCAACAATTCTTCTCCTTCACGTCACCTTTTAGCGCCATTTTAGAGAGTATCCACTGAACGTAAACAGCGTACGCTGTTCTGTGTCAGCTGCGCCACACGGATACGTTGTTTTCATTCAGATCAAAGCGTAAACAACGTAGACAACGTATCTGCGTGGCGCAGCTGACACAGAACAGCATACGCTGTTTACGTTCAGTAGATACTCTCTAAAATGGCACTATAGGGTGACGCGGAGGAGACGAATTGTTGAATAAATTCGTTATTTCTGTTTTCTTTGGTACCCTGGTAGTATGCTTGCTGTCTATGGAGGGTCAGAGAGCTCTCGGATTTCATCAAAAATTTCTTAATTTGTGTTCCGAAGATGAACGAATGTCTTACGGGTTTGGAATGTCATGAGAAATTAATGACAGAATTTTCATTTTTGGGCGAACTATTCCTTAAAATTACATGTTAAATTATATACAAAAATGACAAAATAAATTCTGAATATAGTTGAATATATTTAAAAAAAAATAATTTATCATATTTATAATGTATTTTTGTATTTTATTATACATATTATAATTTCATTCATATAAATTTTTTTATTACTATTATATATTGTTATATATTATAATTATATATACTATTAAATATTCTAATATTTAATTTAATTTCACACACACACACACACACACATATATATATATATATATAATTATTTCAATATTCTTTCAACAGAATAACTCTGAGGGATTCTTTGTGTGTTTGGCTCCTGCCTGTCCAACTGCAGCAAACTGATTCTACATTTTAAGAAGAATCCCAATAATGTAATCCAGTTCTAAAATGTAGCATAACAGGCAGCTATTTTTAATAACGCATTTAATGACTATTTAAAAAAAAAAGAATGCTGTGAAATTACTCGCATTATTGTTGTACAGCTTTTGTTATACAATCTAAAACACAATGTTTCTGTCAGTAAAACATGCTAAAACCATGTTAAAACTGCATTTCCATGGCTACTAATAATATATTTGTCAGTCTTTTTTAAAATGATATATTATGTGCAAATGTTAAATGAATAAAATTCCATTTTAATTTCAGAAAACTCTTTTATATACATATATATATATATATATATATATATATATATATATATAAAATGGACTAATAAGGTCAGGCTGACCCCTTCAGAAAAAAGTAAACATGTTCCCACTCCTGTCGGGACTGTTACTGAATAACAATGTTTTTATGAGCCTGCAATTAGACATCCATCCATGAGCCAGAACAAAGCCCTGATCCATAATAGATCAACCTGTCCACAATTCTTTTGATGTCTGTCTCATATGAAACTGCGTAAAGGAAAGAAACTGATAAACGTGTTGGCATTAAATACTGTTTATAATATGCCTCCAAACATGCAACAAATAAGCACTTTATTAATTCTTTTAATATTGAATAACTTATCTTTTTCTTAGTTATGCCAACAGTGATTTAAATATATGCATAAATGCATTTAACATTTTATGCACGAAAAGTAAGTTATTATATGGCCACCACTTTAAAGTAAATGAAATTCAAAATTTAAAAAGTATTTTAAAAAATATATATATATATAAAAATGTTTACGGTTCACACAAATCAGTCTCCGTTTCTCAAGATGAAAAACACGCCGCTTTTATTATCAGTAATATATCACTGCTTTTTTCGACTGATAAAAACAATGGCCAGACAAAATGTTCAGCGCGCCAAGAGCCATAAACTAGAACAACAGCCAATTTTTCACTCTGCCCTTAAGAAACACATTGTAAAATTGTTGCATTTATTTATTTAAATAATTTCACAATTCGCATCCTCTGGATTATTCAAGTTAGAGACATTTATGCAATATCAAGAGTAATTTCCACCACAGCATGGGTCTTCTGCATAGTTGACTTAATCTAGACAGTACGGTAATCTAAGAACGTGTGAACTTGCCCCAAAACTGAAAAATATCTAATATAAAAAGCACACAGATCTCCCTACATGATTATTTTTAATACAAGCAGCAATTTTGCCAATGTCTAAGTTGAAAAGGCAGGTAAAAACAGCGCTTTGTCTTGATCATTTGGTTGTAACTAATGTAGTGAACCCATCATTCAAAAAGTAAAAACAAGCTACATGCTAACATGTAACATTCTTGGTGCTCGGCTGCATCAGCTTTACCTCTGACAGATGCACAGTGTTTAAGCAAATCTATGTAACGTAAATAAAATAGCGTGTAAAAACCAAGGAATGTCGTGTTGAGTTGAAGAAAATCGTTCCTGAGTCTATTTTTTCCCTCTTTCATGATAGTCTTTGTGAGTTAAAGGCACTTTGGATGTGAGCATTTAGTGTGATGTGTGCGGTCTGGGTCACCGGAACATTCTGTGCCAGAACGACTGAAAAGCGGACGAGTTGAAGGCACCGATGAATATGAGGAGCAGGAGATACAGGCCCATCATGATGGCAAAATGATGTCTGACGAGCCACGACGTCCCTCGAGCATGTCTGGAATCAGAACAGAACGTCACACACACACAGCAAGTTATTTAAACAAATAGAAAAACATGAAAATTCTGTTAATTTAAAGAAATAGTTCATTGAAGATGTAGATGTAGAGTTTGTTTCTTTATCAGATTTGGAGAATTGTAGCATTGCATCACTTGCTCAGCAATGGATCCTCTGCAGTGAATGGGTGCCGTCAGAATGAGAGTCCAAACAGCTGATAAAAACATCACAATAATCCACACCACTCCAGTCCATCAGTTAATGTCTTTGTGAAGCGAAAAGCTGTGCTTTTCCAATCCATGAAGACATTTTTAACTTTAAAGCATTTCTTCTGGCTAAAATATTATCTATAATAAGGCCTCCTCCAGTGAAAAGCCCATCCCCTGTCATCTTAACATGCAAATCTACCCACATATTTCTTTAGAAGTGCTTTGGGCTGTTTTTGCTTGTAAACAATGCTTGATCTGTGCATATTTCTCTCCTGGTTCAGACGGGATGACTTTTTCACTGGAGGAAGCAATATTACGGATAGAGAACTCATGTTCTAGCCAAAAGCAATGGTATGAAGTTAAAAACATCTTTATGGTAGATGTGGTTCTTACAAACATGCAGCTTTTCGCTTTAGAAGATGTTAACTGATGTACTGGAGTGGTGTGGATTACTTGTGGATTACTGTGATGTTTTTATCAGCTGTTTGGACTCTCATTCTGACGGCACCCATTCACTGCAGAGGATCCATTGGTGAGCATGTAATGATAAATTTCTCCAAATCTGTTTCAATGAACAACAAACTCATATCGCAGATGGCCTGAGTGTGAGTAAATGTTAAGCAAATTTTCATTTTTGAGCAAACTACTCCTTTAATGACTACTAGGTCCATCAAGATTCAAAATGAAAAAAGCAACATAAAAGTAACCTAAAAGTAAACCTTTCCACTAACATGCTATATTAGTCTATGCTATATAAGTCTTTTGAAGACATATGATGGCTTTGTGTGAGAAACAGATGAAAGTTGAATTTGTTATTCACTGAAAATCTTGATATCCGCCCACCATTCATTATTTCGAGTCAGATCTTTTCAGTGAATCATTTGATACAGATCACATAACCAGTCTATATGAATTGTTCACAAAAGCCCATTGGATCGGAAGATTGGTTGTGAATAATTTTATTTTGGTCTGTTCATCACATAAAGCTATAAAGCACAATAAAGCTTTTAGTCTGTTATTTATTGTGACTGTATGGAAAAGTGTGACTGGGACATTACAGAAAAATGTCTCCATTTGTGTTCCAAAGAAAATAGAATGATGACAGAAACATTTATTCTGAGTGAACTATTTCTAAAAACTTTTAGTATTTTGAATTATTATAGTACTACAAAAGAAAAAGCTATGGCATTAGGTGAAATGCAACACTAAATATGTTGGCGTAACTGACCGTGATCGCTGGCGTCTCTGAGAATACACCAGCAGGTACTTCACTCTCAGAAGCTCGTTGTTGGTCACCACAAAGTATTTCTCGGGCACCTCACCTCCTTCACTGTTCCTGGCCCTCAGACGCTTACGGTCAATGCTTTCGGAGTCTGAAACACATGATGAGAGATGAATTTTAGATATCTGCTGTGATGGGATCTTATTGGATGGTAATTTTACACAAAACTGGAATAAAAATCAGATCAGTGTTTGTTTGTTTTTATTTTGTTGAAAAGAATGTAGAATAGTACTGTTAGAAAGATACTGTAGGGGAGAGTGGGGTAAGATGTGCCATCATTCTAGCAAACTATGCATAATTGGTCAAAGAACTATATATTTAGAAAGAGACAATCTGACAGACGTGCCTTTTTATTTATTAAATAATGTTTTTTTAAATTCATTCATTCATTCATTATTTTTTATTTATTTAGGGGGAAAAAATGTATCAGCCATAACCAAAAAAAAAGAAAAAAAAGACTGGCTTGTCAGTATCAGCCAGAATTTTAATACAATGCATGTTAAACACTTTTTTTTTCTGGCTGGTTTATGAAAATGTGAATAATTTCTCTCAAAAGTTCTCTAGAGGTTGCTATCCATGCCTTTATTACATCTCGACTTGATTATTGCAACTCCCCTCTACTGGTATATCAAAGTCTCGACCATGTTACAAGTAGTCCAAAATTCAGCAGCTAGATTCTTGAAGGGGCGTAAAAAGTCTGATCACGCGTCTCCCCTCTTGCGATCATTGCATTGGCTGCCAGTTCACTATCAAATTGAGTTTAAAATCTTGCTACTTGTCTATAAATCACTTAACAATCAAGCTCCATCCTATTCGTCTGATTTACTTCACCCCTACACTCCGGCGAGGGGACTCAGATCACAGGGCAAACTTCTCCTCCAGACCCCTAGAACCCGCTTAAACACCACCCCACCCTCTGGAACAACTTACCAGTTCACATTAGAATGGGTTCCACTTTATCTGAGTTCAAGTCATATCTTAAAACACATCTTTTCTCTCTTGCGTTTAACATGTAGTAATGTGTGCTTTTGAATGGTTTTAATCTGCTTTTGTTGTTATATTTGTTCCCTAAATGGTTTTAATTTATTTACTAATTTTCTCCTCGTCATATATTATGGTTTGTTGTGCAGCACTATGGTCGGCCTTGTCTCGTGCTTAAATGTGCTCTAGAAATAAAACTGAACTTGAACTTGAACTTGATTATTTTTTATTTATTTAGGGGGAAAAAATGTATCAGCCATAACCAAAAAAAAAGAAAAAAAGACTGGCTTGTCAGTATCAGCCAGAATTTTAATACAATGCATGTTAAACACTTTTTTTTTCTGGCTGGTTTATGAAAATGTGAATAATAATAATAAAAGAATACTTATCTCCTTTATTATTTTTTTTTTATTGCCTACAGGGCAACTTCAATAAAAAGTGGCACATCTTACCCCACACACCTCTATATACTACAAAATACACTTGTACCCCATTCCAAACACAGGCATGTTATCAGTAGTGTTATTTCAACATGGGAATGGCTCACAGATTGGAAAATTTAGATTTCTGAACAGCTTAAACATACACTACTTTTCTTTCAAAAAAAAAAAAAAATTAACACTTTCATTATGCAAGGATTCATTAGATTGATCAAAAGTGGCAGTAAAGACATTTACAGTGTTACAAAAGATTAAAAAACAAACAAAAAAAAAATGCAGCCAAATTTTCCATTCATCAAGCAATCCTGAAAAAAAAATGTATCACAGTTTCCACAAAAATATAAAGCAGCACAACTGTTTTCAACTGTTTGACAATAATAATAAATGTTTCTTGAGCAGCAAAGACTGGAGTAAAGATGCTGAAAATTTAGCTTTACATCACAGGATTAAATTACATTTTAAAATATATTCAAACAGAAAATAGTTATTTTAAATTGTAATAATATTTCCGCAATATTACTATTTTTACTGAATTTTTGATCAAATTAATGCAGCTTAGGAGAGCATAAGAGACTTCTTTCAAAAACACTAAAAAAACTCTTACCGACCCCAAATTTTGACAACTTACCTTTCTTCTTCACCTGACACTTTACATCAGGATGATCAATGATTTCACACAAGGCAACGCAGCTGATCAAAGGCCCGAGAACACTTTCCCTCCATCCGTTACCGTGAGGACTGTAAAGGATGGCCATGCTGAGGTCACTGGTCAGGTATGTGCCCTCCCCAAACAGTGAGGTCTGAAATATCAAATCAGAATCAAAGATAAGTGGCTTACATCATTTTTAATTACAGTGTAACTGCTGAACCAACAAACAGATAACAATGGAATTATAGTTATCATTTTCACACATATCATCTAAACATGAACTGATAAGGCACAGTCAAACACGTCTGTCAGACACGCTTATTTGCAGTCCTCTATAATAATCACAAAGCCTGCCTGGAGAGCATCCAAAGCAGGTCTAAAAGAGCCTCATCCACGAGCGCAGCCCGTCCTGACCTTATTGAGATGGCAGTGTAATCCGTTGTGTATAATAGAGTGGAAGTTCTCCAGTCTGCTGCCGTGGAATGCATAGATGAGCTCTCGTCCGGCCCGCGTCCGCTCGAACTTGGAGTTGAGCAAATCACAGTACTGCAGTTCAAAGAGGAAGTCTGGAGCTGGAGCCGAAACGCCCTCGCTTTGAGTCAGCTGGCTGAGTCCGGCAAACTGATGGAGGGAGATTGAACACAAGTCAACTAAGGCCCTGTTTACACTAGTGCGTTTTCGTTTTAAAACGGCCTTTTAAAATGACAACGATCCTTGTCTACACTGGCGTTTTCACTGCGTTTCAGAAATGATCTCCGACTACACTACACAACCGAAAACATGTCACATGACCTTTCATGCAGGTAGATCCCTATTATTTAGATGCTGGATGCATCTGCGTGCTTGGAGTGGTCGAATGTGGCTTCTACCTATACATATCTATGGGTGCAACAATGAGCATGCTGTTATTGTTTACACGGTCGTCAAGGATACGCAGAGAGAGTGTGGACAGCCACGCCATAGATATATACACGTAGATGTATATATCCGTAGATGCCTCATTACGTGCGTTCACACCGCTGCAGTCGAGTGCGTCATAATTCGCTCTGGCCGCCCTGCCAACGGCGCTGTAGAAAGATTCGTAGATGCTCTGACGATCGAAAGCTTGGTCTTGTATTTAAAGGAGCCGAAAAGGAAACAAGCATGTTGATCTTCTGCAGACTGACCATAAGTAGGGTATACGTTAACCTCATGAAATATTTTAATTGTGAAAGTAAGAAATGAATCGATGGAAAGAACTTAACATTTATAGTTATATGTTTGCTAATGAAATAAACCAATAAAAGCCATTTGTGTGGTGTGTTTTTTGTGTTCATGGTTAAGTGCTAGTCTAATTTCAACATGCAGTTTATAGGAGACGTTTACTAGCCTAGGTCTTTAATTAACATTAAAGGAACACTCCACTTTTTTGAAAATAGGCTCATTTTCCAACTCCCCAAGAGTTAAACAGTTGAGTTTTACCGTTTTCAAATCCATTCAGCCGATCTCCGGGTCTGGTGGTAGCACTTTTAGCTTAGCTTAGCATAGATCATTGAATCGGATTAGACCATTAGCATCTCGCTCAAAAATGACCAAAGAGTTTCAATATTTTTCCTATTTAAAGTTTGACTCTTCTGTAGTTACATCGTGTATTAAGACTGACGGAAAATGAAAAGTTGCGATTTTCTAGGCTGATATGGCTAGGAACTATACTCTCGTTCCGGCGTAATAATCAAGGAACTTTGCTGCCGTACCACGCAATGATATTACGCAGCGCCTGAAAGTAGTACGCAGCACCTGAAAGTAGTCCCCAGCTATATCATAACTAGTTACCTAGCTGTGAACTACTTTCAGGCGCTTCGTAATATCATTGCGCCTGCTGCACCCATGATACGGCAGCAAAGTTCCTTGATTATTATGCCAGAATGAGAGTATAGGAATCGCAACTTTTCATTTTCCGTCAGTCTTAGTACACGATGTAACTACAGAAGAGTCAAGTTTTAAATAGGAAAAATATTGAAACTCTTTGGTCATTTTTGAGCGAGATGCTAATGGTCTAATGGTCTGGCGGTAGCACTTTTAACGTAGCTTAGCATAGATCATTGAATCTGATTAGACCGGAACTTTGCACAATGATATGATGCAGCGCCTGAAAGTAGTCCCCAGCTAGGTAACTAGTTATGATATAGCTGGGGACTACTTTCAGGCACTTCGTAATATCATTGGAATGAGAGTATAGTTCCTAGCCACATCGGCCAAGAAATTCGCAATTTTTCATTTTCCGTCAGTCTTAGCATACGATGTAACTACAGAAGAGTCAAGTTTTAAATAGGAAAAACATCGAAACTCATTGGTCATTTTTGAGCGAGATGCTAACAGTCTAATCAGATTCAATGATTTATGCTAAGCTAAGCTAAAAGTGCTACCGCCAGACCCAGAGATCGGCTGAATGGATTAAAAAACTGTAAAACTCAACTGTTTAACTCTAGGGGAGTTGGAAAATGAGCCTATTGTCAAAAAAAGTGGAGTGTTCCTTTAAATAAAACTGCATTGCTTTCTTTTTTCGTTTACAACTTTTCTTTGTATTACGATAAATTGTTACAGAACATTAAGAGGAATCTGAATCAGATTCATATGCAAAATGCACAGATTTAAATGAAGTTCAGCAATACCTCCTCTTTCTGCAGGGTCTTCACAGCAAAACTCTTGGAGGAGAGAACCCAGTGCACAAGAGCCAGATGATGATCTCCATCACCACGTCCCAGACGCACCAGATCTCTCACGTTTGGCAAAGTATCCACATCCCTTTGCTGTGAGGAACACAGTAGAACCAAAACTGTAAAAATTTGTGTTTCGAAAGGCCAACAACACAGACAGTTTATCTCCTTCAAATGTCTTACCAGCTCCTCAAAGTCCTTGACCTCTCCTCGAAGGTAGCGAGGAGGGAAGGGTCTGAGCGCTGAATCACGTTTGTAGCTCTGGACGGCGGCTGCGAAGAGGCTGCAGCGCAGATCCGCCGCTACAGGGTCTCGATGCAGACAGGAGCAAACCAGCTCTCTGACCGCAGCTGTCGGGAGAGGCGGCTCCATTCCCAACACTACAACACACACAACAGATATTCCATGAATAATAGACAATAAAAAATGATTTTCAGTGATGCAAAACATGTAGACTGTGAATCTAACAGCGTCAAAAAAACCAAAACATGTATTTGATCCAATGTTCAGCAAAAACAGTAACATTAAGTATTTTTACTATTTAAAATAACTGTTTTCTATTTGAATATATTTTAAAATGTAATTTATTCCTGTGATTTCAAAGCTGAATTTTTTTTAGCATCATTAATCCAATCACATGATCCTTCAGAAATCATTCTAATATTCTGATTTGCTGCTCAAAAATATTTTTTAATATTATTATGTTGAAAACGGCTGAGAATAATTTTTTTCAGGTTTCTTTGATGAATGGAAAGTTCAGAAGAACAGCATTTATCTTCTGTTCATTTATCAGAAGAACAGCATTTAATATTATTTTATTATTATTGACAATGAAGTATCGATGCTGAAAATTCAGCTTTGATCACAGAAATAAATTACATTTTAAAAAATATTCAATGTGAAAGAAATTATTTTAAATAGTAAAAATATTTCACAATATTACTGTTTTGCTATATTTTGGCTCAAATAAATGCAGGTTTGGTGAGCAGAAGAGCCTTCTTTAAAAACATTAAAAATCTTACTGTTCAAAAACTTTTGACTGGTAGTGTATATTAAATTTGTAGATTCATTTCCTTTTACTCTATATACTTATTTAATACTTACATATCACAATAATAGTAAGTATAATAAATAATCATAATAAAAAATATTTTCATTCATGGTTCATTCATTAGGTTTTCATACATCATATGTAGCATCAACAATATACATTTATATATTTTAGATTTATATTATATAGTATAATGACAAAAATAATATAATCATTATATTATACTTGTAAATTAATCATTTTTATTTGTCATTTTTACTATTTATATATTTAATAATTATAAAATAATACATATTTAATTTATATATCTAATATACATTTTAGATAATTACTAAAATATTAAAGTAAGATACAAGCAAGATACATTTGCCTGTAGTGAACAATGATCTAAATACTGACAAATGAATTCAGTAGATGTACGTAAACTTACGTAAAACATTTAACGTTAATAACTTGTTTTCAGTGAGACTAAGTTAATAGTTTTACTGCAGATTAGCTGCTAACAAAGTTAACATCAGTTAGCGGAACCCAATCCATTATATAAACTTATTTATCGCTTGCTCTTAGACTAGGTCCTCGAATATGTGCCTGTTTTAAATCAATAGTTGGTTTAATAGTCGCTTTTTTAACGTTAGCACTGCTGTGTTTGTTTACATGTTAAGCATGTTAGCCGGTTAGCTCAGCTACTGTAGTCTCACTGAAGAAACTCACTCAAGCTTCAGCACACAAACGATTTGAAAACAGAGTACTCATCACACTACTTGTACGTTATAAAATATCAAATATTTGCCATACCTTTATGTATATTACCTGAAGCTCAGGCATCTGACAACCACCGGAAGCTAAACGTGTCCAACTGCCGCTGCGCACGCGCCAGAATCCACCGGCAGAGGGCGCCATACACCGAGAGCCAATGAAAACAATCCCTGTATAGACTCAGCTATACAAAAATAGGACAGTGATTCGTTTTTGTAATGCCACAGCCTTCCTAATTATAAACATATTCAAACAATATTTAATGTAATTTCTGTGTGATAAGGATTAACGCACGTATTGTCTTATTTCATCTCAAATCTACAGTATCTACCTGTCTGTCCTTTTCTTTTGCTATCAAGAAAGTGATACTTGAGATGCTGGGAGAAGCATTTTAG
This sequence comes from Tor tambroides, assembly GCA_021397915.2. Lineage (NCBI taxonomy): Eukaryota > Metazoa > Chordata > Actinopteri > Cypriniformes > Cyprinidae > Tor > Tor tambroides. The sequence continues at coordinate 14,058 of JAFVLL020021484.1, forward strand.
GTCAAGCGTTGTGTTGCCAGAAGTGGCTGAGTGCTGTTGTTCTCATTTCGCTGTAACGTTACTGAGCACTTAATATTACTGCCAGAGGAATTTTACAGATCAATTATGTATGAAAAAATCAGGTCAGTGTTTTGCTGAGGGACAGGATTCAGAAAAACGGCTGAAGATAATTGGCCCAGAATCTACACTGAAAATAATGAGGAATGCACTTTGCTCAACAGTTATACAATGATGGAACTATCTTATATAGCCTATTATTATAAAGTAAAATAAATAAATAACTTTGAAACACTGTCACTAGTGTAGAAACTACTGTAAGAAATAATATTCTCTATGCATAAAAGGTGATAAATGTATTAAATATAGAGAGAAATAGAATATTGCATAGATATACAGCTTACTCTAAACACTGTAATACATATATATATATATATATATATATATATGTAATATATTGTAATTATAATTTGTGTGTG
>JAFVLL020021486.1:0-32864 GCA_021397915.2 Tor tambroides
GGTACATACACTTGAGTAACATGTTATCTTGACAAAATATATACATTGTGACATGATTTACCCACCTATTTGACATAAATAATGAGACGGACAAAGTTGAGTTGTTATTCAAAGTTGAGCCGCTCTAGTAATGACAGTCTCTTCCTCGCGGCTCACCGTTACCATAGCAACCCTGGACCACGCACCGTCTCCCATACTGTCCACTCAGGATATTTCATATTACAAGTTAGTTATAGCAATATTAAAGAAAATCATCAACAAAGATAGACAGATATAACATGCATAAATACATTAATATAATCGATTGTAAGGAATAAACATACACATACAACGTATATATATATAAATACATGTGATCAAACTTTCAGGGTGTCACATATGTACGATTATATTCAAAATGAACTAAAAACTACAAATAATAATCAGCAGATATTTACTTTATTATTTTGTTATAGTATTATTTATATACAGTATTTATTAATACAAATATAAATATAGTGTTTATTTTTAATTAGCTTTTATTTTGTATTTTCAGTTTTCGTTTTAATTTTAGCTTTAGTAATTTTTTTAATGTGCTTGTCATTTTTTAATATTTTTATTTTGCCTTTTTTCAGTTTTAGTCATTTTAATACTTTAGAACTTATTTCAATTAGAGTATTGCCAATACAACATTTCTATTTTAAAAATATTTTATTGGTAGTTTTACTTTTAGTTTACTTTAACAATAATTACACGGCTGATTAGAAGCTGATTCTCATTGTATATATATCCAGTGTTCAGGTGTCTGAATCAGTACCCCAAACTAGCATCCTGCACACAGAAACTGCTCTTTTCTCTAGTGAATAAAGAGCAGAACAAAGCTGAGACGAAGCAATGTCAGTTAAAGATATCCTCCTGTTTCTCATTGGGGCCTAATTTACGTCCTTGTTCTAATTTAAGCTGTTTTTAACAACAAGGTGGCGAACAGCAGGGCTAAATTCCCACAGCTCATTGTAATAAGGCAATCACTACACCTGTGTCTTTTTGTAATGCGAGGCACCAATTTTCTTCACCTGAGCTCAAGCACAATGTGCCGAGCTAATAAAGCACGGCGGTATAGTCTGCTTTGAGAGAAAATACGGAAGGTATGAGAGAAAGAAAATTTAAAAAACAAAAAAAATTAAGTCGAACTAATGAATGTGGTTATTTTATATTTTATCTAGATTTCTGTGTAATTGTGTAACATACTGTGCACTGCAGTAATATATTAGTATTCTATTTTAAATATAGTGATAGTCTAAAATCAGAATCACATATTAGCATTCTATTATTATTTCTGTGGGTAAATGATGACAGATTTTCATTTTTGGGTGAACTGTCTCTTTAAAACTCACTGTATCTATACAAGCACTTGTTTGAACTTCACTCATTTACTCATTGGGAGCCAAAGCCATAAACTTTCAAACATTGTACTTACATAGAGCATTTTTGGCAACCTATGGGGAGAAACTCGGTTTTCGAAATGTGTTAGAAAGCATAATGCAACATCATTGTGCACTATCATCTGAATACTGATACTTACATAAGAAAATACAGTTAAAAATGAAAAGAAATTGGATATTATATACCATAATACAATATCTTTTACTGTATATAACAAAGTCACCAGGTGAACTGATCTGCCTATTCAAATGCAAGTGGGCCGCTGTATTAGGAGGGGTTCAGAACACAGCCTGCACTATTTGCAGGAAATGAGAAAGCCAAATGCAGGCTGACTCGGTGGGGCGGGAGCCCGTCTCAGCGCTTAGCTCGGCCCGCCACACGTAATCGCTGCACACCGCCTGATTTAAGACAGAGGTCTTTAGATTTAAATGTCCCATTAGAATTCAATAGATGTGAGAAGTGATAAGCATCTAAACCAGAGCAGGGCATGTGCAAGCAGAACAAAAAGCTGATTAAAAGATGCGCTAGGCAGTTCACCATCTGAATGCGCATGGACTTGTCACTGTTGAATCTATGGCATCTTGGTTCATCTACTTCCCTGCAGTCACTGTTCCTAGTTTTGTGGTGTGACACAGCACTTTTGTACCTCTTAAAGTCAACATGAAATGTCATTTGAATCTATTTTACTTCTGTAATGTGACACATTTCTAAGTTAAGGAGAGAATATTAAATGTGAAAAAGCAGAATGGGACTTCATTTTATCCATCTTTAAGTGGGTGTTACATCCTAAAATGAATTAGGTGGTTGGCAGAGAGAAGACTGAAAAGTGAAGTCAACCCAGAGGCTGAGAAAGTTTTAATTAAAGATTATGAAGACAAACTTTTTTTTTCCTCTGGTTTCAGACCAAATTAGAGTGAATCTTGTATTTTAATCAAAAATGACATTTTATATAAAAAAAGTACATTTTATAACACAATTTTAATTTAATAATTTATAAAATCCAACAAAAAGTGTATTAATTGAAGTATTGAGTAATATTAATTAACTACATGAACTTACTTTATGGTTAGGGTTACTTGCATGTAATTATGCATAATGTGTTGTTATTATAATAATAAGTACATGTAACATGTGCAACATGGAAACCTTAAAAGGAAGTGTTACCTAAATTTGTAGTGTTTGAAATGATAAAACTTTTGGGCACCTTTTGCCAACCTTTGCCTACTTCTATATATAAAACCTATATCTGTCTGTCAGACACCAATTTCATTATTTTGATCAGCTGCCAAAACACACACAAAGCGGATTGTGGGATATCATTGCCGGTGAAGGATTCATCTAAACTGCCTTCAAAAATGGACCAGATGGAGGCATTTAAGAAGACAGCGTGTTACGCAATCATTCAATTCGGACCTCCATTAATCCCATCCTACCCTAATAAGGCAGCATTTTGTAGGTTTCGGACACTCCTTCTCTGTCTCATTCTCTTGTTCTCCTGTGGTGAGACTGTGAAAGCTGTCCACAGATCCATTTACATAGTGCAAGAGTCACTCGAATAACTAAGAGTTAAAAAATAAGGGGAAGAAAACAACTCTATATTGACCAAAACCCTAGTATCTGGTGTTTAAAAAGCAGCGAATCAAAAGTCTCCAGTGGCTTTAATAGAAGAGACTGATTTCCTTTTATTCCACAGACCAAACCCCCTCTGGAGTGCAAGAAAGCCACGGACAGTGGAAGTCCGGCCTCCCGTGCCCTCGACGTTGCACTCGCTTGTATCAGGGCTTTCAAAGGCAGGACCTTTCGGGGCTTCAGTGACTCAGAGAACCCAGAGTCCTGGTGAGGCCACGGAGACCCGCTGGTCTTTCTTTGGAAGAGTGATATTGTTGGAATTTGAGAACATGGAGTCACACAGCAAGTGAGTACAAGCTAAATGCCACCTACTGGATATAGAAAGCCTGAGGGACAAACTCACATGGCTGCCACAGAGTACCGGCTCTATGAGTGACCTTTAGCTCTGTGTCACAGCGACCTGAAAATCACACAAGACATGGATTAGAACTTTCACGGTGGAAACTGAGCCATACTTGCCACTGTAGTTGAGAAGCATTCAGAGTTTCGTATTAGAAAGAAGAAGGGATAGGTTGGTGTGTTTGGCTGGTTTTCTGTTCATTGTCTGTCAAGAAGCATGTCACAGAAGCTTTCATCTCTGCAAGTTCTGTGAATAATATACTGTCACATTGTCACATTAATTTAAGTGAAGACAGTTTTATTTATATTGACTTTCAGGAATTTAGATTTGTTTTTAGGAAGTTATTATAAATTAATATGGAGGTCCCAGAGTCGCTTCCCTGTTGGCTTTAGTAGGTGTTGGTTATTATTATCAAAGTGAATCAGGCAGTGAGTGTGTGTGTGTGTGTGTGTGTGTGTGTGTGTGTGTTGCTGTCTCTGCTCCCATTGGTGGTCAGTACATACTTATTTGCATAAACCCTTTAAATCTGCCACATCACTGATGGTTTCTGTCATATGTCACCTGAAATCACTAACTCTCATTAAAAATGAAATTAGCCTTATAACTTTGTTGCTGCAGATCGTTTTTCAAATGCCCTTTTAGGTATGTTTTGTTGCTGACCTCTTTGAAACAATTTTAATAAACTGATTTTTTGCGCCAAGTCAGATACCAATGAAAGAAAATAACATTTAAATAAATAAAATTTAAATAAAATTTTTAAATACTTCAGTAAAATTGTAAATTTAGTAAATAATAATAAAAAAACGTTATAACGTAAATAAATGAATAGTAAATTAAACTAAAAATAGTAATAAATCATTTATAAATTAAATAAATAATTTACAAGTAAAGTAAATTATTAAAGTATTTTTTTGTGTTTCACAGAAGAAAGAAGTCATACAGGTTTGAAGCAACATCATGCAATGAAAAAAAAGTATAAGATGATTAAATGCTTAATAAAATGAAAATAAAATGTTTTTATCCAAAAATTTGGCTAAAAGTGTCTGCTAAATAAATAAATGTAAAAATAAATATCAAATTTTTAATCATTTTAAAAACAGTTTTGAAAAAAAGCAGAATAAATCAATAATAAATTTAGTAAATGAACAAATAAATAAACTAATATAAACAAATAATGAATAAATAACATGGCAACAAAATAATTTGCAAACAAAATATTTACTTGTCTCTGAAAAAGTCATTTTATTTATTAACAAAAGCTGTCATTATTTGTGTTCCACAAAAGAAAGAAAGTCATACAGGTTTGAACCCACTTGAGTGAGTAAATAAAGCGACTGCATGGATGTTTTGTACACAGCCTCGTTGTAAGTATGCAGTATTCCATGACCAACAGACACATTGACTCCAAAACCTGAGAATTCCACAGTGTCTTCCTTTTGCTGGCAGCTTCATTCATGTTTGTAGTTCCAGACCATCATTCACACACCCACGCTGAGCTTCACTGGTGTGAAGAGTGAACATGCAATACGCTATGAGCCAGATGAGCCACACAATACAATCAGCTCCAGTGCATTATTGCATAGCAGTGCAACCGCAGGGAGGCCACATAAAAATAAAACACATATGTGTAGCCAGAAATGGAAATTTGCTGTTTCAGGAAAATAGTGTGTTGCTTAAATTATGAAAGTCAGAAATCTCCATTACGGCCTGACGTAAAACTACTCTCTGTGTTTATCTTGTGAGAACCTTCCCTCTCCTTCTCTCACTCCAGTCTCGCCTAGACGCTCATAAACTGAGTGATTTCATTACAGCGTGTGATAAATATATTATTTATCACAAAGCATGTGCTCTTTAACTAAAGAGCACATGCTTTGCAGAGTAATCAGTATGTTTGTAAAATCACATCTCTCAGTCTAATAATGTAAAGACAGTTATATGCATTGCTGTCTCAGAGTAAATGGAGTAATTAGAGATTGTGGCAGTGCTTGACTTTGCAGTTTGCGTTCGTTTAGCTGTACTTATGAAGCAAGCAAACTTAATTAACAAAACAATTATCTTCCCTTTTGCAGCAGACAACAGTTTGAGAGCTGTTTTTTTTTTTTTTTTCAGGTGTTGCATAAGCCCTAACTTTTCTCTTTCAATGAGTCTAATGGCAAAAATAAAAGGCTGTTCTTTTTAGCTGATGGCAATTTACAATGTCTAAATATTTTTTTGTCAGCTGACCGCACAAATTAACCCAAATTAGCAGCACGGCTTCGTCACAAGCACATATGCACAATTTTATGGCTTAAACTGCTGTGACTCCAAGCTGTTTTGTTTTTCTTTCTCTGCAGCGATGGCTTTTACTGGCTGGGAGCGCTGGGCACACGTTTGGCCTTATCGAATGAAACAGCGCTGGAATATTTCACGTTGGTAAATATGTGAACAGTAAGGAAACAGGCCCTTGGGCCAAACTCTGCCAGGTCTGCTGGTCTCAGCACAGGCTCGGCTCTGACGGAACGTCCCATTAATGAGAGAGGGAAATGTCACATACAGGCAAGCGGGGCAAAGCATTTTGACTTGCCCCATAAAAGTCTGCGTAAAAAATAATGAGATTCCCTGTTACTCGCGTTTCTGTCCGTACCGCGCCTCACACACCATTTACAAAATGGGTAGGGTATTGTTTTAAGAGAATTTGTAGTGTTTCCAAACGGAGGTGCACACGCAGGTGAAATGTGCGTCATGAAAATGCACAAACCGGCATGTCCTTGACTTTTGTGTTGTAAAACAAACATCCAAATGGATTTCTGGGAGAATGACGCACATTTTACGCCTGCAAATTATTGCTAAAAGGAAGAACATCATGACATTGTAATCCATGAATAGAGAAGTGGTTTTGCCATAGAACTGTCTTGAATATAGAACTAAAATTATTAATGTATTCCATTCATAAGGCGAGGAAGCAATTTTCTGTCATTTTAAAAGGAAACAAGTGTTGAGATGTCAAACCGTAAAAGAATGACGTATGGTATGGAACGGTACTTTGTCTTCAAAATTATATTACTGTATGAACTCAAATCTCATTTTCTTAAAGAGACAGTAATCGATTTAACAGATTTAAAGGAATATTCTGCGTTCAGTACAAGTTCATTTCAACAGACAACATTTGTGGAATAATGTTGATTACAACAAAATATTAACTAAAAATATAATCTGGAAGGGAAAAGGACAAATATGTAAACAATCAAATATTAACTTTTCAATAGTATAGCCACAAGATGTAAACATTATGAGTGTTAATATTATTTTAGTCTGAGAAAATCAACTTTTTCTGCATAAAGTTGTGCCCATTTCAATTGGCATGACAACATAACTAAAATGACTATAAAAATTATGAGAACAACTTTGAAGCTCCAATGATACACAAGATTTAACAGATGAATTTAATTTTTAATTTTAATAAAATTTTTAAATTTAATTAATTTTTTAAAATAAAATTAAGTGTATTTTAATATATTTTTAAAATAATTATTTTTAAATCAATTTCCATTGTAACCACTTCACCGTAACATTTATTTATTTGAGAAAAAATAAAACTTCTATTGAACCCAAAATATTCCTTCCTTAATTTTTTATATTTTTTAATTGATTCACAAATATATTAGACGTGCGCACAAGGGGAACATGTGCATCTATCCACTTCGAGCATTGACAATAATGTGTGTTAAAGTACTGAAATTGAATGAATACTTGGCATTACCATCTAACAGTGTGTAAATCACATTCAATCTAACCGGAGCTTAAAGCTTTAAAAACACTCTAAGAGATGATCTAATCCACGACGAACATGAGAGTGGAAATTCATATGTAAAGGCCATTCTGATGCTCATAAAATCAAATCTTCAAATGGGACCCTGCTTTGTGGCAGAGGATGAGTTTGCTTTGATATCATGCATTTTTGATTAGTCTGGCCTCGGCCAATTGCCCGATGTGCTGGCGTGTGAAGGGCAGAGAGAGAGAGTTTGGAGGTCATGCTCACAGTCTGAAATCCCCACAGCAAACAGCCCTCGCGCATCCCAGGAAACAAACATTCCAATATGCCAAGTGCTTATCATTTATCATTGAGTTCCACTAGCGAAATGGTATTTGAACTCAGGTCAAAGTTTCTATTTTTTGCCCTTTTTTATAAGCATAACTTCTCCTTTGCGGCCAAAGGCTGTATGAGGTCTCTCAGTCAGAAATGTAATGAGAATGTACGACCGTTTGGTTCACTGACAAGCTACAGTTACATTAGCTACCTCTGACATTGAGGCGACTGGCCCAATTAGAGTCAGATGACACTCAAGCACTGACAAGTGGATAATTATGTGGGAATCCAATTTTTGGACTGATTCTTAGCTTTTTTATTTAAGGTCATTGAAATGAATTCCTTGATCAAAGAGGATGTCCGTGAATCCCTATTTAATTTTTCAACAGAACAAAAAAACATATTTATCACTTAAAGACTAGTATTTGTGTCTATCTGTTCCACTATTGCATAGTTGATCATTTATTATCAGACAATTATTTCAAAGTGAAACCTAAAACAGAAATTAATAGCAATGAAATTTTATTTTTTCAACACAAACAATGCTTGTTGTATTCTTCAACTGTAAGGTGTTTTGGATAAAAGCGTCTGCCGAATGAATAAATGTAAATGGTCAGTAAAAGATGTTTAACCTTCCAAAAAAAAAAAATAAATAAAATAAATTAATTTCTGATGATCAACTTTTATATGGCTAAATCTATTTAAAATACATTATTGATATTTAAATATTTAATTGTTTATGCTTTTATTAATAAAGAAAATTTATAATTTAAAATTTTCAACAAAAGGTCAGTGAAAGTTGTTCAGAATGAATGTTGATCATCCAAAATCCAAAGGGTTAGAGATGCATTTTCATTTTAACACATCGTTTTTTCTTTCTATTTCAGACTTATCACTCAAAACTTTAAAGGTGAGGAACAGCTTGCTTTGCTCAAATGCGTTTACTTCAACTAAAGAAGCAGACCGGAGTTCAGAGATGCCACGTTCACCGTAAACGACAAGCCATCTTGTATTGTGAGTGTCGGTGCTTTTATTCTGGCTCGCTCTGAATGAGAGAGAATGCGAGGTGAAAAGCCCTGGTCTTGTTCACAATCCTGCTGTCTGATGTCAGCAGACACAAGGGTGACAAAATGTCACTTTAATCAGCCGTAATTAAGAACGAGGGAGAATATCTCCCAGGGTTTCTGCACTCTCAAGATAGCTGTCATATATAGTGCATGCTTCACAGCCAGGGTGACAAGAAAAAGAGTGACAAAACAACCTCAGGTCATAGCAATTTATAAATAAAGGTGACGTATCTGACAGATAAAGAACGTAAAGCACAAATAAGCCTTGACTAGAAAAGCACTTTTACTAATTAATCAATGCTTGATGTGTAATGCAATTCAATTTAAATGATAACCAAGGCCGATTTATAATTAATACAATATTTTATTGTTTATTTGGTTCATATCTGGAAGCATTTGACAGATTAGAGACTAGTTGGGCGTCACAGCAATATGGTGGCAAAATCGTATCAGTTTTGATGACGTGACTTATTCTGATTTGTAAATCAGAGGATGATACATGCCTGTCGGTCCAGATTTAATCAGCTTTTATTGTGAAGAAATAACTCAGGTGCATGTTGGGGGCTTATAGGAAGATTTACTCCCTTCAGCTGCAGATACATTAGAACAATCTAAAAACAATCTCTCTAATGAAATTTGTTCTGCGGCCTCTCCTCTCATCTCCTTGTATAGAAGAGGGATTTAAGCAAAAAGCATGGAAAGTACAGATCAGTGAGAGCGCAACCTTCCTTTCAGTCAAGGGGAATTATTTTCAGAGGAAATCAGGAAAAGCATACTGTATTCCCAATATAATGCTTTTAGGAGTTTTTCTTCTTTTTTTTTTCGTATTAATCAAGTGTCGTTGGAGAGAGTCTAGAGGTCTTGTCATTGCGTGAGAATGGCCTACATGCAGCTGAATCGTTGATTTGATCTCACACAGGGAACCATGGGATAGCTTAATTCATCTGTTAAGTACATTTAAAGCAATGTCCTTTCCTTGACTGAACTGGTTGGACGTTCGTTTTATAAACTAGCCAGTTTCTGATATTTTTGGATCTTAGGAAACAAAAACAGAAAAATAAAGGAGACTGGGATTGATTTTAGCTCATTTTGTGTGTGTGTGTGTGTGTGTGTAAACCACATGTGCAAGAATGTGTGTGTGTGTGTGTGTGTGTGTGTGTCTCATATTTTAATATTCACATGTTTGGGGTCGATTTTTTTGTTTTTTGAAAGAAGATTTTTATGCTTGCCCAGGCTGCATTTATTTATAACAGTAATATTGTGAAATATTATTTAAATTTAAAATAACTGTCTTCTATTTTAATTTATTTTCAATTTTAATTCGGTCTTGTGAAGGCAAGGCTGAATTTTCATCAGCCATTACTCCAGTCTGAAGTGTTACATCATCCTTCAGAAATCATTCTAATATGCTGATTTGCTGCTCAAGAAACTTTTCTTCTTCTTATCAATGTTGTAAACAGTTGAGCTGCTAAATATTTTTGTGGAAACGAGGATTTTTCAGGATTCTCTGATGAATAAAAAGTTCAAAAGAACAGGTTTTATTATAAGCATTTATTAGTAAGAATATACATTTCTTTAAAAAATTCATCCTTTTTTTCTTTTGATAAATTTAATGCATCCTTGCTAAATAAAAATTTTAATTTCTTTCTCAAAATATTCAAACTTACCCTTAAATTGTGCATATTAATGTCAAGTAAAGTGGGCTGTTATTTATTATTTATTGTTTATTTATTTATAATTTATTGTTGGTAATCAAACTAATTATTACCATCTTCCTAAAAAAAGGTTTCATTTAATTTTTTTTTTTATTATTAAAAATGGAAAGCATATACTGTGGGAAACATTTGAATTCAATATAGGTTATAACATCAGCACTCTTTATATTTGACATTAATATACACAGTTTAAGGACTTCTGAACTACTTCAATTTGAGGCACATAAATTTGGGAATATCATATGGAAGGTTAAGAACAAATAAAATAATATAGAGCAAATACATGAAACATATTGTAACAGGCTCTGAGACATTTTTCAAAATATCTTCTTTTGTGTTCCACAGAAGAATGTAAGTTGTACAGGTTTGGAACAACGTGAGGTTTTTTTTTTTTTTTAGCTCCATATTGAAGTTTTGAAAATGAGCAGAGAATGACATCATCTTTTTCGAACTGGTGTCTTAGCAACAATTTTAATTGAAACAAAGCTCTTCCCCTGTTTCTATCTCACCTTCCCTGCTGTTTCCTTCATTGTGCTGTATCACCGTCCGATGGGAATGCTTGCACACTCCGCTGCTGATTTGTGAGGGGAAAAAGGTCGAACTCCACCATTCCTCAGCATGCAGTCTGCATGCAGCCCACCAGTAATGATATTCTGTGGAGGGCTGTTGGGGAGGAAAACATGTGACTGGAAGATTACTGTGATTCTGCTCTTTTTTTGTTTTTTGTTCATTTTCCTGCTTTTTTCCCCTCCTGCATCTCCTCTCTCAGTGCCTTTTTCCTCAGGTTCCAGTGCTAAGGCTTTCAGACAGAAGAATTGTCTGTTTACCCAGAGAAATCAACTACTCGTTGTTTTTTGTAAACTCATTTCAAAACCAGATGCTCGTACATCATATTCTTGTGATAAAGCAGATTACCTCAGGAGCAGCTGAACACCGCCACAAACTTTGTTTGGTTCTTCCTCCTAATATACGGTAGACAGAAATGACACTGGTGTTATTAGAACCAGTCGCAGCAAGCCCAAACCTACGAACTGTGTTTCTCTAAGCCTTGAATTTCAGCCCCTGAAGGAGTAAAATAAGAATAAAATGCTCTTTACTTATTTATTATTGTGCGTAACCTTAAAATAGCTTCAGAACAGCAGCTACAACATGTGTTGATATGTATATTTGTGCATTCTGACACAGAGAGTTCCCCTTAAGGCTCTAGCGCTGTTCTGAGCTGCTGTGTTTGAGTACCTAAAACCAAGTCAGAATTAAATTTACATTTAATATCAATGTGATGTTTGTAATGTAGGGAAGCGATCTCCCGAGGCTGTTTCCAATGCTGAAGGGGGATGAAATGGCATTAGTGCGTGAGCAGAGAGCACATAACACAGTATAAGCTCAGGTAATGGTCTGGATTTACCGCGGTCTGGATGTGCCTGGTGTGAAGTTTACCTCCCTTTCTTTGAAATAAACACAGACTAAGTGCTCTGTGAAGATTTGGCCCTTATGTCTGACATGGAGCAGCTTGTTTATTGGCGTTTTGGAAAACCTCATAAGGCATGGCACTTCTGTCAAATCTCGATTATAATCAGAAGGGGAAAAATCTAATTAAAATGGCTAGTTTTTTAATTTTATTTTTTTGCACAGTTTTAGTGTGTGTAAGGGTCATTGGCACCATAATTTTCCACATTAGCCTTAGAATTATTATTTTTTTTTTTTTAACTATTGTTCAAATGAGAATATTAGATCACTCAGTTGAGTAAAGGTTTTAATCAAATTTATTAAATGATATGCTGATAAATCAATTTAATTGCAAATGTTTTTTTTTTTTTTGAGAAAAGTCCCCATATGGCAGATGAATGCATTGAATTAAATGTTCATTTTATTTCTTATCACTGAATGTTTTTCTATCACTGGTCACAGCAATTTATTTCACAATAAAGTTGGGCTTAATTTTTAACTCTTCATTTCATTATAAGAGTTGGTTTTATAATGGCACAATAATATATGAATAAAATAAAGTGTTAGTGTCTTAATTTAGAATTTTAAATCATGATATTATTTTACACACTATCATTTAAAAGTTTGGTCAGTATGTAATTTTTTTTATTTTTTAAAGAAATGAATGCTTTTATTCAGCAAGGCTGAATTAAATTGATCAATTTTTTTAACACGGTAAAAATCTTTACTTTTCAATTAAATGCTATTCTCTTGAACTTTTTATTCCACAAGGAATCCTGAAAAATGCATCATGGTTTCAATGAAAATATTAAGCAGCACAACTGTTTTCAATATTAATAATAAGAAGAAATGTTTATTGAGCATCAAATCAGCATATTAGAATGATTTCTTGAGGATCATGTGACACTGAAGACTGGAGTAATGATGCTGAATATTCAGCTTTGCCATCACAGGAATAAATAGCATTTTAAAATATATTAAAATAGAAAACAGTTATTTTAAATTGTAATAACATCTCACAGTGTTACTGTTTCAGTGTATTTTTGATCAAATAAAAAGGCAGCATAAAAGGCCATCCTGAACTGTTTAACAGAAGTGAAAATTTGTGTATTTACACAAAAAAATGTGAAAATTCTTATCAATACTGAAGACTTAAAGTGTTTTTTCTGAACTCATTGTCAGTCATCTTTATAATTATTTCTCATCTTTCTCTTCTCTCAGGTGTCTTCACTTTGAATTGGGTTCTTTTGCCTCTAACACATAAAGAGGCAAGGTGTGTAAAGATCTTTTCTGCTCTCACTGGGGCAATTCACTTTTATTATGGATGCGCATTTTGTCGATAGGGCTTTTAAAATGAATTATATTCATTACAACAACATTAAATGGATGCTAGAGCGTTAAAGATTGAATTAATGTGTTAATATTTCTCTTCTGTATGCTCTTAACCTCAGGAAATCGCTCTTAGAGAAATGAATGTTTACTGCAAATGATTTACTAGCCAGAAGGTTTCAGTAATAAATAGAAGGTGTGAAATAATGTTGTGTGTTTATTTGTAGTGTTCCTCCTGGCTAGGCTAAGCCTCGGCATGCTAACTCTGAGCTTTGTGTCTGACTTAATGAACATCTTGAAAGTGTCATTTTGGAGACACTTCATAGACTTAGGTAAGTGTCATTTTTTTCTTTTTATTTCTTTTTCACTCTCAGTGAATAAATTATATTAATTGATATATATGTATATGTATATATATATATATATATATATAAACAACTTTTTTTTTATTTGAGGCACTTTAGGCTTAGGTAAGTGATGTGTGATTTTTTTATTTTTATTTCTTTGTTCTTTATGATACAATAATACTATTTCTACAGTTTAATCAATGAGAATGGAACATTTTATTATAGAACCATCCAAAACAAAGACCATAGTGAGATTTGAGATCCAATTTTGAATGAAATCTCTCTAAATATGCAGTGAGATAAGGCAACTGAATTTATTCTCGGGTCACAAGAATTTCATAATGAAGTGAGTAAGGTAAAGTAGATAAAGGAATGGAATTATCTGACCTTCCAGTTTTAGGAGGAGGAAGAGAATGAAGGAGACACAGGGGAAAAGAGTCGACCATGAGTGGATGGGCTGAACTGTTCCAAGGTCTCCAGTTTGGTCTTCAATCCTCCGCTGGAGGCAGAAGCCCGAGGCGCTGTCTCCGCCCAGACTCTGCAGCGTCCTCTGAGTCTCCTCCACTGACACGTACGATGGAAAAAGAAATCAAACCGATAGAAGAATATTGAGAGGAAGAGAGAGAGAGTTACGTTATCTTCCATCGCTCACATCAGAAGATGGACCACCCACTCAACACTAGTCTCTTTCTCCTGTCCCAGAGCTCTTCCCGAGGTAACTTCTGTCACTTACAATCAGAGTTCACAAAGGAAGTCGTGCTGCAGAAGTGTTTGCTCAAACCTCCGCAGCTTACCTCATACCTATTTCTGATCTCAAAAAAGAAAGAAAGAAATGTCCTTCTACTTTCATAGCAGCTCTGATCAAACATGAGGGTGGTCAATTCTCTTTAGTCATCTCAGGATGATTTTAAAGACTGTTGGAATTTTGGACGTGCCCTTTGAAGTACATGCTTTCAGTCAGCTTGTATCACATATCATTTTATTTTTGTCCTGTGAGCCCAAAATGACATTCTCACCTGAGTTCAGAGGATTCTGTCAAACTTTGATGTTATTACATATTTGAACTATGCATTAAATGTTTTATATGTCAGTTTATTAATATATATTTTCAACATTTCATTACAAGTAGACATTAATGTATTATGACCAAACATGAATTAAAGTATATTTATAAAGTTACATTAAACATTAATAGTTTGATACCTAATGCATTAACTAATATGACCTAATTTATCCTAATTGAAGTTTCATTGAATTTAAAATTATTGTAAAGTGTTTAAAGTGTTTAAGTATTCAGTTCAAAAATTTGTCAGTATGTTTTTTGCTTTTGTTCTAAAGAAATAATACTTTAATTCAGCAAGAATGCATTAAATTAATCAAATTTGACAGTAACAGTTTGTTTAAATTAGCTTCCTATTAATCAAAGAATTAAAAAAAAAAGTTGTAAGCAAGCGGAACTATTTTCAACATTGATAATAATAAGAAATGTTCCTTGATCACCAAATCATCATATCAATGATTATTAATGTAGGATGATGTGACACTGAAGACTGCAGTACTGGCTGCTGAAAATTCAGTTTTGCCATAACAGGAA
This sequence comes from Tor tambroides, assembly GCA_021397915.2. Classification (NCBI taxonomy): domain Eukaryota; kingdom Metazoa; phylum Chordata; class Actinopteri; order Cypriniformes; family Cyprinidae; genus Tor; species Tor tambroides. The sequence goes on from JAFVLL020021486.1 coordinate 14,956, forward strand.
TGAATTACATTTAAAATGTATTAAAATATTATTTTGGACTGCAATAGTATTTCACAATATTACTGTTTTACTATATTTTTGATAAAGTAAATGTAGCTTTGGTTTACATAAAAAATTAAAAACAAATTAAAAAAAATATTAGACCAACCCCAAATCTTTGAAAAATAGTGTATGTAGGCTATTCCAAAAAACAACAAAAAAAAAAGAAGAAGAAAAAAGATCTCATTCAAAAAGATATGTCACATGACACTCAGATTATTGACACTTGAATGTTTAAATGAGTGTGAGATTTGTGTGTTTTGGTGAAGACTGGAGGATGGTTACCTGAATAGTTATACAAAAGGAGTGAGCCACATTTTGACATTCAAAAATTAAAAATTTCTCCAGTTGTGAAGTAAATGTGTTAAATACAGGGCAAGAGTCACATGTTGATGGTGCAGGATTGAAGTCCCTTCTGAGAGTGTGAGAGTAGCCCAGACCCACAGCTAACTGCGGATATGGTGTAGATGTGTGTGTGAGAGTTTGTGTGTGTTTGCTCACTATGGGTCAGAGAGAATGGTGACCCTGGTCTGTACTGTTGAGGCAGCTTTATGACTCTTCACCTAGGAGTCTGTAAAAGAAGGTGCCCACAGAGGGCTATAACAGCAAAGACTGACTCAAAGTGACTGCAGCTTTCAGCCAAGGTGAGGCTGTGAAGAACAGAACGAGTGCTGAATAGACACTTTTGCCTCAGGATCTGTTGTGAATTTTCAAAACAAACCATTTTAAGGATAAATATTATCTTCCAAACTATAATACAGAGTCCCTTGCTACCTTTAAATGAGCACTAAAGAAACATATCTTCCATTCTTAAACTGTTCTTTCATCGTTTTACTGTTCTAGCCTGGTCTGTACTTTTGAAATTTTGTATTGAAATATTTCTTGTGTTATGGTATATAGTGCTTGGAGTATTCTCATTATTTATTTATTTATTTTTATTTTTATTTTTTAGAAGTTTATTTTATTTATTTTTTCATTATCATTTTTTATTTTATTATCATTATTTTTAATTGTTAATTAAAAAAAAAAAATTATTTGTATTATTTAACGTTAATGTATAATTTTAATTATCCATTTAACAAATAAAATGATAAATTAATGTTGAAGTGTCATATAAGTGTTACAAGCATATTCCAAGTCTTATATATACACACACACAGTTAGGTCCATATATATTTGGACACTGACAGAATTTTTATAATTTTGGCTCTGTGTGCCACCAGAATAGAATTAAAATGAAACAATCAAGATGAAATTGAAGTGCAGACTTTAAGCTTTATTTCAAGAGGTTGAACAATAATATAACATAAAATGCTTAGGAATTACAACCATTTTTATACATACACCCCCCCCCCCATTTTCAGGGGCTCAAATGTAATTGGACAAATAAAAATAATCATAAATAAAATGTTAATTTTTAATATTTTGTTGAGAATCCTTTGCAGGCAATGACTGCCTTAAGTCTGGAACTCATGGACATCACCAGAGACTGGGTTTCCTCATTTGTGATGCTTTGCCAGGCCTTTACTGCCGCTGACTTCAGTTGTTCATCACCCGAACTAAATATTCCCTCACAGTTTAGTAGTGATGACTTTATGAATTTCTTCACTGATAAAATAGCATTGAGAATAGCATCAAAAATACAATAACAAATATAGAATCGACAGCATCTTGCAATTCAGCTTCATTCATTGCACCCAAAGAAAAACTGCGGTGCTTTACAACTATAGGACAAGAAGTTCTAAATAATTGTATCACTACATCTAAACCAACAACATGTTTATTAGATCCTGTACCCACTAAATTACTGAAAGAGTTGTTACCTGTAGCAGAAGAACCGCTTCTCAATATTATTAACTCATCGTTATCTCTAGGTCACGTCCTAAAACCATTCAAACTGGCGGTTATTAAGCCTCTTATTAAGAAACCACAACTAGATCCTAGTGAATTGGCAAATTAAAGACCCATTTCAAATCTTCCATGTATGTGTCTGCTCAATTGTTCTCCTTCCTGCAAAAAAAGTTATCTATGAAGAATTTCAGTCAGGTTTCAGGCCCCATCATAGCACAGAAACAGCACTTGTTAAAATTACAAATGACTTGCTTCTTGCGTCAGACCAAGTCTGCATCTCATTGCTTGTTTTACTTGACCTTAATGCTGCGTTCGACACTATAGATCATGACATACTCATAGATCGATTACAAAACTATACAGGTATTCAAGGGCAGGCTGTAAGATGGTTTAGATTCTAACTTTCCGATCGCTATCACTTTGTCTATTTAAACGGGAAATCATCTCAATTAAATCCATAAAGTATGGAGTCACACAAGGATCTGTCCTAGGCCCTCTGCTATTTTCAATATACATGTTGCCCCTTGGTAATATTATTACAAAATACGGGATTAGTTTCCATTATTATGCTGATGATACTCAACTATATATTTCAACAAGACCAGATGAAACTTCTAAATTATCTAAGGTAACAGAGTGTGTTAAAAATGTAAAAGACTGGATGACCAATCATTTTCTCCTATTAAATTCGGATAAGACAGAGATATTACTTATTGGACCACAAAACAGTACACAGAATCTCATAGATTACAATTTGCATCTAGACGGATATACTGTTACTTCCTCTGCAGTCAAAAATTTGGATGTTTGTATTAGACAGCAATTGTCTTTTGAAAATCATATTTCCCATGTTACAAAAACAGCATTCTTCCATCTTAGAAACATTTCCAAGTTACGGAACATGCTACCTGTTTCTGATGCAGAAAAGCTAGTTCATGCATTCATGACCTCTAGACTGGACCATTGTAATGCACTGCTAGGTGGTTGTCTTGCATCTTCAATAAACGAGCGACAGGTAGTCCAAAATGCAGCTGCTAGAGTCCTTACTAGGTCAAGAAAATATGATCATATTACCCCAATTTTACATTCTCTGCACTGGCTACCTATTAAGTTCCGTATCAGTTACAAAATATTACTACTTACTTTTAAGGCCCTAAATGGTTTAGCTCCTGCGTACCTAACTAGCCTTCTATCACGCTACTATCCATACCGCTCCCTAAGGTCGCAAAACTCTGGACTCTTGGTAGTTCCTAGGATAGCAAAGTCCACTAAAGGAGGTAGAGCTTTTTTTCATTTAGCTCCCAGACTCTGGAATAACCTTCCTGATAATGTTTGGGGTTCAGACACATTCCCTCCTTTAAATCTAGATTAAAGACACATCTCTTTAGCCAAGCATTCACATAATGTATCTCATAACCTTGTACTTCAGTTACATCTGATGAAATGCACATTAACATTCTTTTGCTTGGGTTGAACACGTCATTTTTTGAGAGTTGGAACAGCAGCTACGCTAATTTTTCTCTATTACCTTCTCTGTTTCTGCCACTAAGAATTACACAAGTTTCTGTCTGGATCCAGCCCTTACAAAGACCTGAGATGACCGAACACCTGAGAAGAGATGATGCCAACCCCCTCAGAAGACCTCAAATGATGCCAACCCTCAGACAACATACAAAACTACCAAATTTTGCTATAAGTTTGATCGCAGCATATAATCATTGCTGTTAATAGTGTTCACCGTCTGTTACATGACATTAACTAACGGCTTGATTTTTACCATACATTTGGCATGCACTTGGCCATTGCAGAATATTCCACTTTTTTACCTTCAAAAACTCCTGGGTTGCTTTTGCTGTATGTTTTGGGTCATCGTCCATTTGTACTACGAAGCGCAAATCAACTTTGCTGCATTTGACTGAATCTGGGAAGAGAGTATATCCCTATACACTTCAGAATTCATCCGGCTGCTTCTGTCTTCTGTCACATCACTAAACACCAGTAACCCACTGGAAGCCATGCACGCTCATACCATCACACTGCTCCACCATGTTTCACAGATGATGCTTTGGATCATCAGCTGTTACAAGCCTTCTCCATACTTTTTTCTCCCCGTCATTCTGATACGGGTTGATCTTAATTTCAGCCATCCAAAGAATGCTCTTCCAGAAGTGGTCTGGCTTTTTTAGATGTTTTTTGGCAAAGTGTAATCTGGCCTTGTTTGCACCTTGTGGTGAACCTTCTGTATTTGCTCTCGTGAAGTCTTCTCTTGATTGTAGTCTTTGACAGTGATATACCTCCCGGAGAGTGTACTTCACTTGGCTGGATGTTGTGAAAGGGTTTTTCTTTACCATGGAGAGGACCATCCACCACTGTTGTCCTCCGTGGACGTCCATCTCTTTTTATGTTGCTGAGCTCACTAGTGCGTTCTTTTTTTCTCAAAATGTTCCATACTGTTGATTTGATACAAACTGTTGCCAGTCCGAATGTTCCTGCTATCTCTCTAATGCATTTGTTTTGTTTTTCAAGCCTAACAATAGCCTGTTTCACTTGTGTGCACTTTAAGCCCATATTCATTATATAACTGTAACTTGAATATGTTTTGGTCAACAGCTAAAATAATAAAAATTATGCCTGTGTCCAAATATATATGGACCTAACTGTATGTACACATACTAGTTACTGTTCAAAAGTTTGAGGTTAGTAGGATTTATTTATTTATTTATTGAAATAAATTAATACTTTATTAAAACAAGGATACTTTAAGTATATCAAGTTGACAGCAAAGACATTTATAATGTTAGAAATGGATTTCTATTTCCAAGATGTCTCTTCATCATTTCTATTCATTTTTTTTTAATCTTGAGCACCAACTCAGCTTCTGAAGGTTCAATGTTTTTATTAAATATGTAATATATATATATATATATATATATACACAGCAGTTTTTCCACTTTTTTAGTGTGTGTTTATGGAAAAAATAACAGGGTGACTTTGATGTGAGTCAGTGTGAGTTTGAGTAAATAATAACAGAACAGTCATTTTTGGTCAACTAGTCTTCTAAAGACTTTTATCTGTATGCAAAAATCTTTGATGAAATGGCACAGAGTCATGCTGATTAGAAAACCTTGTCTGCAAGTCTATAAAGATTCTTGTTCTGTTTCTACGCAGAGTTTTTACTCCGTCCTTGGTTTGTGCTCAAGGTCAGTGCGGCTTTCTTCCTCTCACACAGCAGACAGGAAGCAAGCAGGACAGAGATGACTAGCATAGACACAGGTTATTGTCACCATGCGGTCTGCAGCGAAAAAAAAAATGAAAGAAAAGAGGACACAGTGTTGTCATGAATAAGAAATGCTAAATTCATGAAAGTTTTAGCTTTCTCTGTATAGAGATTTTAGGTTGTGACGATGTCAGTAGTGATGAGCGCGGAGTCTCCTGATGACTTCAAGGGTTGTATATTGTGGCGTGCACAGTTATTACTGCGTTTCCAGGAACTCTTGGGTTGTTTAAACTTGTGGACGGAACAAGAAACACATTCCATGCAATTGCACGGACATGTGTCACGCTCAAGATCCGAGACACGTTTTCTGTCGAAGACGCAGAGCTGTTTAATCCTCAACAAAGGTTTGGAGAATTCAGAATGAAATTAACATTATTTTAAGAGCACAAAATTGAATAAACAAACCCTGAAGCTGAATTACGGAATCTATTTACAGTGCGTAATTGGAATGGGGCGTCTAGACTCGAGCCTATTAGACACAGCTTAGCCGCCTTTTACATCTTTGATTCCACAAACTGGACTAATCTGGGAAAATAATGAACTCCAGGGAGCCAGTATCCACCTGAGGCAAATTTAAATCTCAATAAAACAGAAAACAACAGCGGCTGAATGAGAAACACTGATACTGCAGAGGCAAGCTGATGCTGTATTCATGCATACATGAGCATGAAACATGGATCTGCTTGGATGAATAGGTGTGCAATGGCGTTATGGGTCGGAGTCCATCACACTGAGATGATGGGGGACTTTTGTAGCATTGGTTAGAAAAATTGTGCATTTGCCACATGCAGCTGACATTTCTTGTTTGAATAAAACTATTTCTTTTGAGTAAAATAGCTTTTTTGAAATAAAATATTGCATAGGCTTGTGATTCATAGCTGTTTTATTATAACTGTATTATATAATTATATTATATTCTAATTTTAAAATTCAGTAGATTTGATTGTTCATATGTTCATATTTCAAGACAATCCGAATTTTTAACCCCATTTTTTTAAATTCTATTTTCAAATAGTATTATTATTTACGAAATAGTTGAATTAAATTAAATTGTTTAATATCTAAAATTAAATATATTGAATTACATAAATTAAATAAATTAAAAATTACATAATTTATAATATTTATATTAAATATAAACATGTTCATTTAAAGGCAACTTGTCTTTTTAATTTTTTGCAACTTGTTTGAACTGTACTCAGTGTTATTTTAGTATGACTGATATAATATTTTTGTTAATATTTTCAGTTAGATTTTATTTGTATATTTTCTGGTTTTACTTTAAAGTAATTTTAAAGTTTTAATAAATTTGCTGCATGATTGCCATTTTTATTAAAATACAAAAAATGAGAAATCTTGCCTTGGGAAGTTTCTGTAATAAAATAGGTTTTTAAATATTTTATTTTATTTCAGTTAATTTTTATTTATTTATTTTTTTTAATGGATTTAGGTTTACTTAACAATAATAATCCTGGCCGTATCTGAATGATGATATCATAGTGTAATTTTTTATTCAACTACATTGAAAGTATAGATTTATCTTCTATTACTGTAATTATGTAACCTGCTTGTTGCTCTCAAGAATCTACTTACCATTCTATCATCTTTTATATTACACTTCACCAACCAGAGGTGACAAACATGTCAAGCACCAATGACATGGAACATGTCCCACCCCCGTCCGGACATCCCTGTGCGCCGCCTCCCTCCTGGAGGATACTCAGATGTTTCATCTGGCAAATCGTAGACCTTCCTTTTGACCTTTCCCTCACCTGCTGTTTCATAAGCCCTTCATGAACTTCATGTACAGGAACATCCCAGTGTGCCAACCACTCCTGTAGGGTAGGATTTTTACAGTTTAGTTACTTAGAAGATACACTTCACAATATATAATAGAGTAAAAGTCTTGGGAAACATTTAAAAAGTAGGCTATTTTTGCACTTTCCATAAACATGGCACGTAATACTCTGCAGACAAAAATGAGCTAAATATTATATGAGCTCTTTTATTTTCTGTTCATATTCTATGGGATTTCAAAATTCTTGCAACCCTGTTGCAACCTCAACTTTTGGAACTGAATGTCTGAATTTTAAAATCCAATTTTTTTATTTGAACATCAGCATTTTGAAAAGAATCAGCATACAAATATTAAATTATTTGTGTGTGTGTGTGTGTGTGTGTGTTTGAGGTCCTGATGTTCACTACGTTATGGGGACCAAATGTACCCACAATATAGTAATGCCAGTAAATTTTGTCCATGATAAAACAAGCTTATAAATCATACATAATGATTGATTAGTCACATAACAATTCAATCTCTGGGGATTGGCTCAAAATCTGTACCTATATCACTCTAAAAAAAAAATGGTGCTATATAGCACTAAAAGTGGTTCTTGGCTTATAATCATAGGGGAACCACTTTTGGTGCTATATAGCACCATATCTTTAAAGGTGCTATACAGCACCTTTGTCAAATGGTGCTATGTAGAACCATAAAAGAGTTGCCGTATTGCATTGTATTTCTTCAACAAAAATGGTGCTAAACAGCACCAACAGTGGTTCTTTGGCTCATAAAGAACCTTTAAAGGGACTTAACAGGTTCTTTATATGGCAGTGATGCTATATAACACCTTAAGCACCCCAAAGAACCGCTGAAGAACCGCTGAAGAACCATACAGGAGCTTAAGTGATACAACCAAATATGCCAGAATTCAATAGAATGCATTTTGTGGAAGTTATTACAACAGAACATAAACTTCCAGTAATACTGTTTCTTAACAGACACCGCAGAACACTCTTCTTAGCGCTAAATACGGCGGGAGCCCTACAGGTGAGATTTCAGATAACTCGCAGTGGAAGTCTACCTGAGGTCAATCATTTGAAGCATGCCATGACCAAATTAAATCCCAAGGGAAGAGTAATTGGGTTACGGCGGGCCGTGGCGCAGTGGCGGGATATATCATTTCCCTGGAAACGTGTTAGTCCACCATATTGGCAGATCCCAGAATTAATCCCTTCTTTCTTCTTAATCCTTTTCCTTATCATAAGATTATGAAAATCCTGATCCCCCTTCTCTCAGATATTAAACTGCATCCATAATACAACTCCAGGCTTAAAGAAATCAATGGCAGCTCTCTCGTCTGGTACTTGTGGCTCAAGAGCACTTTGTTTTGAGTTTTCTCTCAGTAATTTGCAATTCCACACCTCGTTCTGCCACCCGAGACATGAATAATGTGTGAGGGGCTGTCCGATGTTGGCATTCTGAGTGCACCAATCTGCTCAAACAGACACAAATTGGAAAATCGTTCCAGTCGAATTTTCATTCATTCAAGAGCTGAGCCACTGGCAGGGTTATTTCCTTACCTCAGCCGCTTGTGCTGACACTCACTCCTCGCTGACACTCAGCTATGTTCGAGTGTGTGTGTGTGTGTGTGCGCGTGGAGGTTTTTGCTGTACATGACACCTGATATTGCACCAAGCTCATTTTCTCTTTTCATCCTTTTGTATTGAGGAGGGGGATGTTCGTCCTCTAGTGACCCGACTGACCTCTGCTCACGTATTCACGTGTGTCTCTGAGCTGGGCGGAAAAATTCCTCCCCAATATGCCATGAATCACAATGCAGCAGAGGCAATCTGAGATAGATTCAGTTCTGAGGGGGTATGAGAAATGAAAATGCGCTGATGTATATATCCACATATATAATATATCACCTCGCGTGCTTTGAGCCAGCCCAGGGCACATCTCAATAGTGGGATTTCACATCCTAATTTAAGTTTAGAGGCTCTAGGATACATTAAATGATATGGTGGGACTAAAGGTGATGTGTTTCATTTTTCCGACGTTAAATACTTTGTCTTGTCCCTGCATATTAAGATTGGATTAAGAGTAAAGATTGATTTTCAATCGAAATGTTGCTCTGTTTGTTTGAGTATCCTGAACAGTTGTGTAGATTCAACCAATGGTGTGAGTTTGGGGTGGGACTGTGTGTTGACCAGTGGTAGATTTTAGTTTAAAGGGATAGTTCAACCGAAAATAAAAATTCTGTCTTCAAGATCTATCTATCCAGTGATTTTGTGCAAGTCCTCATGTGCTGTAATGATCAAGATTTTTTCTTTTGCCTTTTTAGAAACTGATTAAATCTTTGAGATCGTAGAGTCATAGAACGAGAGCTCAGGTCGTAACTGGTGTTGAGCTGCCCCGTGAAAACGCTGCTTCATTAGAAGATTATTAGTCCCTCAAAATGTCATTTATTCTCTCAAGACAGGATGACCTCAAATGGTCCCTCGTAATCCACTGCGGCCCCTGACCATCCCTGAGATACGCCATTAACCCCCCTGTTGTAATTTCACCCCAGGGAGGCCCTCGAAAGCACATACGTGCGGCAGACGGCGGGACGGAGTGCACTGAGAAGTGCATTATCTTGTCGAGTTGTTTTCTTTCTATTAAATCTCATCAGTTTGAACAGGTGCAGCAGTCGGCGGTGTCAGATGAGGTCTGCAGATATCTCCCATCAAACACAACATGATCAAAGCTGAGCTCAGGACGGTGTGAAGTGCCAGATTACACTGCGCCATGCAGAAACTCTCACACACACACACACACACACAATGAACTTTCTCTCTCAACAAAGGAGATTAACTCAGAAGTGAAAACTAATTCAACCCTCTTTCACAGATTCTACTTTTAATTGGATCGAAAGACAATCCAATGCACAATTTTTATGCGCCGGTCTTTAAATTCAAATATTACACAACCTGGTTTCAAACACATCAGAAACCCATTCTGCTTAATCCAGGAGGAATGTGCTTTTAAGAGCATATACAGCGATATGTTCATTCGGCATTCATGTATCAGGGATTTCTTATGAACAAGATTTATTTTTTAAAGGAAACTGAGTCCTTTGTTATTGCTTTGACAATGCATTTATGATGATTTACGCTGAATAAAGATGAGCAGCCGAAGTACATTGTTTGAAAACAGTGTTATCAATTATTCACATTTTGAATTTTCTTTTTGAGAACACTGCAAAACGCAGATTCATAAGTTGCCTCCTGAAAGAAATTAATGCTTAATAATAAGAAATATTTCTTGTGCACCAAGTCAGCATATTAGAATCATTTCCGGAGAGTCATATGATACTGAAGACTGGAGTAATAATGCTGAAAATGCATCACAGGAATGAATTACATTTTAAAAAATATAAACAGTTATTTAAAATATATTAATGTATAAATAAGTCATATTGTTTTTAATAATAATAATTGTTATTAATATATTAAATCATATTATATTAAAAAGATTTTTACAGTATTTTTGATCAGATAAATGCTGCCTTGATTTCTTTAAAAAAATGTAAAAAATTTGTACCAAACTAAACTTTTGACCGGTAGTTTGTATTTTTACAACGGTGTTCTGTTGCATTATTGTTATTATTTATTGTATTAAATTAACACTTAAAGCCATGGTTCAGATACTAAATGATCATAAACAGAGCAATACAGAAACATAAAAAAATCAGACATGAAGTTTTCTTTAATTATATCAAAAAAAGTCTGCTCCGTCTAAATTCAGTACTAATGCATGAATGTAATCAAAAGAGATATAACATTGTATATCAAGACCTCTAAATGTTTTTTTTTAAAGTGGCATCTTTACATAATATGTACTGAAGTCACCATATTGCTCTGCTTCATTGCTCAAGATACCTTTAATCAGGCCTTTGTATTATAAAAATGAATGGGAAAAGACAATACCACTTGATAAGCTTTTAAGTCATCTACAGAGTTCCATTTGATCAATGGAACAAGGCATATGGACCTTCTATTCAGCGTCTTCCGGTTATAGGGGTGTTGGGTCTCCTGCAGCGAGTCTACACAATCTGTAATCCTCCCGCTGATTCCGACTCCAACGACAAGCTCTAAAGCCTTTTCCTTCTTAGTGCACATCAATATATCATGGCCTTATCTTCATTAGCAGTTCATTAAGTGTGCATGCAAATAAGCCAAACATGCAGTAATAGTCTGAACAAATCGGCATCAGTGCACTTTTAAGTGCATATGACGTATAATGCAATCAAAGGTCTGATTTGAAGGAAGATTTGTGCCGTGGCAGAAGATCAGTGTAATGACTACCTCTAAGAGGATATTTCTTTGAGGTTTTTCTCTTTGAAGTTCTAAACCATCAACAAAAATCATTCATTTAACCAAATTACATCAGTACAGTGGACCGACATGCTAGTTTAATGGGCTTACTGTGTTTGTCTCGTAAAGTACGGATTTAATGATTGTTTTGCCTGAGTATATAGTCTCGCTTACTGTCTAATGACTCATTTACACATTCATTTGCATGCTGATAGACTAATGAACCGCCGTGGTTGGTGTTTGATGATTCATTGAGGCAGTGGTGGTCACCCCCCTCCCTGAATAAAATTAATTAAAAAAGAATTTAAATATATGATTAGAAATCAAACATGCTTAGCGTATATGTTTAAATTTAATTATGCATAGTACATACTCACAATTTTTGTCCTTTCTGCTTTTATTTTGACAGGACAGCTTGATGACCAACAGGAAATGCTGGTCTCTCCTTAAGCAAGGCAAGGCAAGGCAAGTTTATTTATATAGCACATTTCATACACAGTGGTAATTCAAAGTGCTTTACATAAAAGGAAGTAAAAAAGTTATTAAAAAAATAAAATAAATAAAAAAATAAAAAAAATAAATAAAAACAAGGAATTAAAAATAATAAAGACATGGAATTAGAAATTGATTTAAAATGAATTTAAAACAGAAATAGAAAATGATTATACATAAAATACAGTGCAGTCAATTCAGATGTAGCACAGTGCTCATTCAACAAATGCACAGCTAAACAGATGAGTTGTGAGTCTGGATTTAAATGTGGTTAATGTTTTAGCACATTTGAACTCTTCTGGAAGCTGGTTCCAACTGCTGGTGGCATAATAGCTAAAAGCGGACTCCCCTTGTTTTGTGTGAACCCTTGATATTTCTAACAGACTCGATCCTAATGATCTGAGTGGTCTGTTTATATTCAGTGAGCATATCTACAGTGTATTTAGGTCCTAGGCCATTGAGTGATTGTTTATAAACAAGTAAAAGAACTTTAAAATCAATCCTAAATGTAACTGGAAGCCAGTGTAAGGACCTGAGGACTGGTGTGATATGCTCAGATTTTCTGGTTCTAGTCAGAATCCTGGCAGCAGCGTTCTGGATGAGCTGCAGCTGTCTAATGGTCTTCTTTGGAAGGCCGGTGAGGAGACCATTACAATAATCCACCCTGCTGGTGATAAAGGCATGAACAAGTTTCTCCAAGTCTTGACTGGAAACAAAACATCTAATTCTTGCAATGTTTTTGAGATGATAGTATGCTGATTTAGTTACTGCTTTGACATGACTACTAAAACTAAGGTCTGTCTCCAGAATCACCCCAAGATTTTTGACTTGATTTTTAGTTGTTTGACCCCTAGAGTCAAGGTATGCATTCACCTTGAGAACTTCATCTTTGTTTCCAAATGCAATGACTTCAGTTTTCTCCTTGTTTAACTGAAGAAAGTTTTGGCACATCCAACTGTTAATTTCATCAATGCATTGGCAGAGGGAGTCGATGGGGCTGTAGTCATTTGGAGATAAGGCTAGGTAAATCTGGGTATCATCAGCATAGCTGTGATAGGCAATTTGGTTTTTCCTCATTATCTGACTTAGTGGGAGCATATACAGGCTAAACAAGAGCGGTGCAAGAATTGAGCCTTGTGGGACTCCGCATGTCGTGGCTGTCCAGCAGTCTTATTTGAATCCCAGTCGATTAAATGTTGTTGTTTTTGTGCTAAACCAGATAAGGGGAGTGCATTTTACATCAGTGATATTTTAGTATTATTTACATACTGTTATAGTATTTATTAATGTTAGAATTTAGCTTTTATTTTATTTTATTTTATTTATATTTTCAGTTTTCATATTAATTTTAGATTACGTTTTAGTCATTTTGTTATGTGCATTTGTCCTTAATATTGTTATTTTTAGTTTTGAGTACTTATTTCAGTTAGTTACCAAATGTTTAAAGGAATATTTACACCAAAAATGAAAATTTGCTGAAAATTTCGTTACCCTCAGGCCATCCAAGTTTGTTTCTTCATCAAAAACAGATTTGGAAAAATTTAGCATTGCATTACTTGCTCACCAATGGATCCTGTGGAGTGAATGGGTGCCGTCAGAAAAGAATCCACAATAATCAAGTAATGTAACGTAAGTAATCCAGAAGCTGTGTGTTTGTAATAAGCAAATTCATCAAGTAGTTTTTTAACTTAAAACTGTTGCTTCTGGCTAAAATACGAGTCCTCGATACATAAAGGGTTTCCTGGGTGAATCAGGAGAGAAATATGCGCAGACCAATCAGTGTTTACAAGCAAAAACAGTCCAAAACAGTTGTGTTGGTAGATTTTGATGTAAGAGAACAGCAGGGGATGGACTTTTTCCAAGCACACAGCTTTTTACTTTACAATATGTTATTTGATGAACTGGAGTCCTGTGGATTATTGTGATGTATTTATCAGCAGTTTAAACTCTCATTCTGACGGCACCCATTCACTGCAGAGGATCCATTGGTGAGTAAGTGATGTAATGCTAAATTTCTCCAAATCTGATCCAATGAAGAAACAAAATCATCTAAGTACATTCTCAGCAAATTTTCATTTTGGGGCGAATTTCCTTTTGAGTTTTTCATCTTATTTTATGTTAATTTGGCTCTATATCAATTAACAAAAACATAATAGTTTTAGTTAAACAACACTGTTTTATGAGTTCGTATGTTATTATCAGCGATCAGTTTATCATAGTTTTTACAAAAAGAATACAGCAGGATGAGATGGCATATCAGAGATAGTCTGGCATCAAAAAAGAAGAGAAACAGACAGAGAGAGAGAGAGAAACAGACTACAATGTCATTGTGTTCTGAAGATAGGTCAAACACTTAGGATAACTTCTGTTGTGCCTCTAAATTCCCTCTCTTACACACACACACACACACACACACACACACACACACACACACACACACACACACACACACACACACACACACACACACACACACACACACACACACACCCATCAAAGCAAAACAGAGCAGCACAGAGAGACAGCATGACTGTCATCTTTCCAGTTCGGCACACAAGGGCCATATGCCACCTGGACGCTTACAAAAAAAAAAAGTCAAAAAGTGTGACATGCATTTCATTTAATCCACACAGCTGTGAAATTACAGTCATATTGAAATAAACAGTTGTGTGAAATAAACAGAAGAAAAAAAGATGTCTGTTAAAGATCACTACATCTGGAAAGCATCTGCTGTGTACAAACATCTGATAAACATATTTAAGATGTCAGTTTTACAAACGTACTTTCTAAATCATAAACATCTTAAAGACATTTTGTAAATGTCTATTTGACGTCTAACAAGTAACATCTTAGAGATGTACTGCTGATGAAAAAATACGTCTTCCAGATGTTAACGCACTTCAAATAGACATCTCTGAGATGTATGTATGCTATCAGGGATTTTACTTTGGGATTGTAGCATATTTATAAGTGATTTTTACAGGTGGTTGAAGGGGAGGGGCTACAAAAATAAGAGAAATTTAAGTTATTTTTGAAGCAGAGTATGTTATTTATTTTTCCTTTTTCCCCTTTGCAATAACATTGGATGATTAGTTGTTCAAAATAAGAACATGATGAATTAAAAACATAGTATGGTCCACTGACTTTAAGAGGAGATTTTTCATGGTCCTTCTGCTATGTAGACAATATGAAGTAAGACTATTTAACATCATATTCATGTTCCATGTGTAGATATTTCTGAGCTTTCATCCCGGCCAACAAACAAAAAGGCACTCAAGGACTGTTCTCATGTTTCTTTTTGTAAAGAAATCTGTCTTATCTTGCGCTCTCGTTTTTCTACATCTGTAATTACCTTCTCGTTTGGCCCTCAGGGGGTTGGTGGATCGGTGTCTAAAAGGTGGAAAAATAACCTGTACAATTTCATCCACAGGGTGATGAGCAGTGACTGTCTAAGTCCCTCTAAATTGAACACTTTTGAAGAATTCCATCTATCATTCGAAATAATTTGCACATGAAATCTTATAAATATGTTGTTTATGTAGTTGAATATTTTCTAGTATACACTTGTCAGATACCCATCTGGCACTATATGCTTTGAAACTTGCAAAATGATTCATTTTTCCCCCAGACACCACAACAGATTGATTCAGTTTGTATTGTTGCTTGTTACAACTGTACCGTGGTTTTAAAGCTGTAGAAGAAGACCTTGTGTGACAGTGTGTGACAATCTCCTCTAGCTGTAACATGGCAGAGTGATCATAACCTCACATACTGAAGATGAGTTCATCGCCAAAGCTCTGACAACCCACTGTCACAGCGACTCTGGCTACGGCTGATATATGGCATGAAAAGAAGGGAAGGGAGAAGATGTGCTCACAGCCAGCAATATGTCACTGCTGCTTCCCTCCAACCACAGCAAACATTCTCCCTCTCTCTATTGGAAATGAATTTGCAAGGATTTGACCTTGAGATCTTTGTTGTTTGGAATACTGATGTGCATTTGACACGTGTGTTTTATAATCTGTAGGAGTCCATGCCATGCAAATTGAGACTAGGCATAAACTGATATTAAAATTCAGGTCAATAGCGGAAAGCCGATAATTATTTTTGTTATGGTCGATCTTAAAATCTTATGCTGTTTTTTTAAATAAATAAATAATAATAAAAACCTTCCTCAATTAATCATTTGAAGTGAATTTAGAAAATGGATACTTATATTTGCTTAACATTACATATATGGTATTAATGCTTTTAAGTGAGTGTTGCATGACAGTAAAGGTGATATAAATGTAAATCTGATGGAAATGACTATGCATATTTAAATATGCAATATTAGCTCTTATATACTCAATATCAACCAATATGGTGCCAAAACATTTGTTGCAATAAAATAAAATTCACTTTTAGATTTGCTAAACTTTACATTTATGGTGTTATTACATTAATAATATATTAAAGATATTGAAATCAAAATTTAAAATGAAGAGAAATAAGCACAATTATATCCAATAGGTGTTGTATATCCAATATTGTCCATGCATTGCCCATATGGTAGCACTATCAATACTTTTGTCTAAATAAATTAAAAATTAAACACTAAAAACTAAAATCAATCATTAAAAGTGAATTAAAAATAATACTAATTAAAAATGGACACTCATTTAAGATTTGCTAAACATTCAGTTTATGGTAATTATTCATGTTTTAAAATTTTAGAATTTAAAAAAGTTCATCTAAATGTAAAATTGGAATAAATGAGAAAATTATTTAAATATACAATTGAATATCCAATATTACTGATGTATATCCAATATTGTTCCATACCAGTATAGTGTATATTGTGCATCACTAATTGGGGCCATTAGACATGTTAACTGCTAATTTAAATGACTGTAAAGAAAAGCCACAAATGAAATAATTAGCAATAATTCTGTATCTCAATTATTCCATTATACTAATTATTCTATCTGTTCTAAATCAAAAAGAGATGAAATGGAGACTGCTTAGATTTTCATCCTTAGAAAAAGACTCTATAATCTCACATGTCTCCTGTAGAGATTCATCTCAACACTGTCTCAAAGTATTCTCAAAATCTGCAATGAAAAGTTTTTTTTATTTAAAATCTAATTCTATTTCTGATCAACTTCTTTTAAAACCAAATTATCTGAACCACGATAACAGTATAATCTCGCTGTATGTCTCATTTGTTTGTTTTTACTTTTTGTGAAATGTAGGAAGAAATATCTGACAAGAAGCTCATAGTCAAGAGCAACATATAAGCGATAACATTTCTTTCCAGTAAGGCTCTGGAGGTTTTTTTAATCATCGTATCAGTGACACAGTTTACTATGTTACTTAACTGGACCTGCTGAAGTTAATCTAATCAAGCCTGCATGGTCTCTGAGGTTAATTGTATCTGGAGAGTCCAGACATTTCCTCTGATCTGGTGTGGATGATGTGTTTCCTGCCTGACTTATTTGTGCTTTAGGGCTCAGAAGTCACGTGATGGGAGAGAGAATGAAAACTAACTTTCCTTTATAATTGGTTAGATGCTCCATGTCTAAATTGACCAAGTGGAACCAAAACACATGCTAATACATGCATGTCGACGCTCATTGAAGGAGGTGTCTGTATATGCAAGATTATGACAAACAGGGTATCAGTTGTGTTTCTATGAAACACAAGCCGTGGGTCATTAGTGTGTGGATTAGTGCATACATGGAAATGGAGTCAATACTTCACTTTTACTTACGGATTGGCTTTGATGGCAGATGTTATTCTTATGCGCATCGGTTCAGACTAAACGAGGAATCCATTCTGATCGTTGAGGACTTCTTAAGATAAACCTCTCAGATGATTATATGGGAAAAACAGGATATTCAGTCTGCTCATGCATCGGCCATATAGTATAAAAACAAGTGACTAATTAGACACATTTTTGTTTTTTATATTTTATTTATTAAAAAGTACAAAATATTTGATATTTTGAAAGCAACAAAGTGAAAGTGATATTTTCAAAATATATATATATATATATATATATATATATATCTGATAGGAAATAAATATTTTTTACAATATTTTTTACATTTTTTTTTATAGGGTAAGT
>JAFVLL020021487.1:0-64430 GCA_021397915.2 Tor tambroides
AATCCTCAGAGAGTTCTGTGCCATGAGGTGCCATGTTGAACATCCAGTGGTCATTATGAGAGAATTGTACTCAAAGCACCAAATTTTAACTGCTCAAATACAAGATACACAAATTTGCATGGTCCTGTCAAGCAGACAAAAACATGAACATGATGAATAGGACATGTGGCTTTGCATGGTTAAACAACGTATAGCTGTTATCACTTAGGGTGTACTGACTTTTGTTGCCAGCTTTTTTGACAATAATGGCCGTATGTTGAGTTATTTTCAGAGGACAGTAAATCTTCACTGCCATACAAGTTGCACATTGACAACTCTAAAATATATCCAAGTTTCATTTCTATAGTATTGTCCCTTGACAAGATATACTAAAATGGTTGCTGAAATGTGAGGGTTGTACTCACTTTTGTGAGATACTGTAAATGCTGTTCTTTTTTATAGCCATAAAAATGCATCAGAAAAATATCAACCATCACAACTGTTTATTACTTTAATTATAAGAAATGTTTCTTGAGCAGCAAATCAGTATTAGAATGATTTCTAAAGGATCATGTGACCCTGAAGACTGGAATAATGACTGCTAAAAATTCAGCTTTGGAATGACAGGAATAAGTTACATTTTAAAATACATTAAAACAGAAAACAGTTATTTTTAAATTGTAATAATACTTTACAATATTACTGTTTTACTGTATTTTTGAGCAAATAAATGCAGCCTAGGTGAGCATAAGAGATTTCTTTCGAACACATTTAAAAAATATTACCAACCCCAAACTTTTGAATGATTAATGATGTTATGTTATATTTTGTTATGTTATGTTTTTTAAATTCTTATCAAATGTACATAATTGTGAACATATCAAAATAATAATTGAATGCCTTGATAATTAAAGAAACATCAGTTAATTAAAGTCTTCATTCAAATGATCTGTTTATAAACATTTTAAATTATATTGAGCACCATTACTTTAACTTCCATTACTACAGCCATCATATTGAAAACTACAATTTCTCCCATTTTTATTACATGTGGTCTTTATACTGTCTCTGACAGATCTCAGTGCAGAAGTGCAGTGAACAGTGTGCCGGTTAAGGGTGAGTACATTCCCCAGCATCTGGCCGTGGTTGCTAACCATTTATGGGTGTTAATTTGTGCTACCACTGTTTATAAAGTTCAAGGATAATTACCACAGAGGTCAAGTCACAACAGAAATTAGCGAGTCAAGGGGCTTTTCTGGTTTCACAGTGTGTCTGGAATCTTCCACCCCTACAGAGTTGAGGCTCTCGGGTGATTAGGGTAATGTTTCAACATTACTAATGCAGATGTTGGCTTTGCCCATACGCATCTGGGCCCTAGTGCGTGTGTCGTTGACTTCACAATGAGCACGGCACATGTGAAGCTATGTGCGCGGCTAATTCGCTGCCTGAAAATGCCTTTGCTTTGGAACCGGACTTGCCAGTATAAACAGTAAGACTGATGTGTTGAGCGTGTTGATGAGGGAGGCCGGCAGTTGCACCTGTGTAAACAGTACACTCTCTCCCTGAGGAACTGAACTCCACAGCTGCAAGACAACCGCCCATCACTGCTAGAGGAGGCTGTGGAAACGTCTCAACACTGATCATACATGCAGATGCCAAACTAACTACCACCTAATCTAGGTTAAAGTGTCAAACAGTCTCAATGTCAACTGTCTTTTGAAGCCTGTCAGCAAATCTTGTGGAATTATGGGAATATGGAGCACCTGGTGTGAGGCCAGTTTCACAGTGACTACAATGAGATTCTAGTGATTCATTGTTTGCTGAGGAATATTTGACACAGAAACACATGTTCTTTTACCTCGGTTAATTCAGTAACTCAGCTTCTCAGGTCACAGAACGTTCTCTGAAATTCTCCTTAAAAATAGCTCACATTCTCAGATTTCATCCACTAAGGGTCTTGATGTTTCTCAAAGGCTGGAGTTGATCAAGGTCAGGTCATTGACTAATCCTCAAAACTCCAGATGCAGACGATAGCCAGCCTCCTGGGCTTTTACAAAACACAAATTATATTATGTAAACTTTACTTCAAAAGAGCTCTTCTTCGTGTTTTTAAAAATAGGAATTGGAAGAAATGGTAAATATGATGGTAAACAGAGACACAGTAAAATTTTCTTTCTGTTTTATTATTTATTCTGTTTTTTTTTTGTTTTTTTTTCAAGCAGGCAGCCATGCATAAGAGACAAAATCAAAATCAGATACATCAAAAAATCTTGCACTATGCGCTGCCTCCCACAAAATCTCTCTTCTGCACAATTTAATGTACTATATATATATATATGCACAGTTTCATGTACAAATACCTCTTTTGCACAATTCCATGTACAGTATTTATGTAAAGTTCTTGTACAGTCTCAGTTTGTGTATGTGTAGTCAACTAGGTATAGTAGTTAGTATAGTAGTAGTATTTATAGTATATGTATAGTCAGTTGGGTAACTGTTGTATAGCTCTATTGTTTTTCTTATACTTGCATTGTTGTATGGTTATCTTATGTTTAACTAGTATGTAGCACCGTGGTCCTGCGAGACACGACATTTCATTCCACTATATGTCCACACATGTAGCAGAATGACAATAAAGCTTGACTTGACTTGACTTGACTTGAAAAGGTTTTAAAAGTCCAAGTAAAACAAAATAGTTTCCATTAAGCATAGGATTAGAAAGCATGTAACACAAAAGGGACAACACATCAAACAGAGACAACAACAAATAAATTATACATCATGCATCTAGCCAGCAACACTAAAATACAGTATTTTTTAAAAACATTGGTAACACTACGCTTTTGTGTGTGTGTAATGCATCATAAAGTATCATATACGTTGTAATGCATATCTTTTCATAAATGCATTATAATATTTGCAGATTCCTTGTTACATATAAAACTGGTTGTTTATTCATGTGAATGGATTATACTTTCTACAGGTGTAAAAAATAAAATAAAATTGATACTATAATGTATCATTACTGTGGTTACAATTATTCATAAGATCATACAGTATAATGTGCATTACAAGACATAATTAATGCATTAAAAATACTTTTATAATACATCATACATAAAGGCATCAAGTGTTACCAAATTTTTTTTGTTCAATATTTATTTTTGGATGCAGTGAGGATAGACATTGAGGATAAAAGTAGCAAAGTGTAAAGGTATGCGAAGCCAAGACATATGTATAAGATTTGTTGGGGGATGTTGACATCTGTCGCATGTTGGAGATGTGCCATCCAGAATGTGGCGGAGCGTCTGGTCTTCACAGCGGTGGAATGAGATTCCAGCCTCCATCCGATCTGCTGAGACCATCACCATGTTCAAGGAACAGCTGAAGACTTGACTTAACAGAGCACTTAAAATAAACCATGCTGTACCCACAATCAAAGGCATTTCCAATAAATAAAATGTATTTTATAGAACATTTCTTTGTTCTTTAAGTTTTTACACACTAACGGTATACTCTAAATTACTATTTATTGTGAATAATTTTGAGTCTTGTATGATACATTGCTTGTTATACAAAGGTTTAGTGACAAGTGCAAGTTGTTTGAATCATTCATTCAAGCAATTCATTCAAAAATCTGGATATATTTAAAGGAATAGTTCACCCAAAAATGAAAATTTACTGAAAGTATGAGTCCATGATAACAATACCTCCAATGAAAAAGTCGATCACCTGTTGTCATTTCACATCTAAATCCACCAACATATTTGTAACATGTTTGGAATGTTTTCGCTTGTAAACAGTGTTTGATTTGTGATTTTTCTCTCTTGATTCAGACAAGATGACTGGAGAAAGCAATTTAAAGGATAGAGGATATTTTAGTCAGAAACAATAGTTTGAAATAAAAAAAAGTCTTAATGGTGGATTTGTGTCTTACAAACTTACAGCTTTTAGCATCATAAGACATTAATTGATGGACAGTTTGTAAAGTTTTTATCAGCTGTTTTGAATTTCTGACGGCACACATTCACTACAGAGGATCCATCTACATCTTGGATGGCCTGAGGCTGATGATACACTGGGCAACTTTTTGAGCAATGTTGTCGTCAACGGGCAACCAGGTGGGACACAGAGCCCACGACTGATTTAAAATACCCTAATACAAATTTGTTACCCATGGGAAAGTGTCCAAGCAACATTGCTCAAAAAAAGTTGCCCTGCAAAATTGCTCAAAAAGTTGTCCTGTTGTCAAATTTTTGAGAACGAAACAAGTAAGTGAATCATTGAATCATTCACTCAAGTGACTTGTTCAAATGATGTGAACGATATTTTCATCAATATTGTTTACGAGCAAGCCCAAAACCAACATATCAAATATCATTTAAATTGCAATTTAACTGAAAATTAAAAACGCTCTGTTTGATAAGAGGGATAAAAAGCATAAGAGGAGCCCAGAGGACTGCTAACAGAGAGCATTACTGAGAATTTTTTTTTTTTTTTTTCCAGAGGAACTATTCCAAAGACAATATGGAAAGACTGCTTCATGTTTGGGATGTTCTAGAAGCCATAAGTACACACAGCTCCACAGTAGTAGGGCTTAGTGCATAGAACAGGACAAACTTCAAGGTAAGATATGCAGTTATCAGTGCATGAGGCATTTATGAGCCTGTGCATCTCATGAGCCCAAATTCATTTAGTGGATATCAGTGCTCGCATACTGTTGCCAAGAAGGAGCTTCTGTGTAACAGCGATAAAGCAAAGAAATCCACCATAGACTTCAGGCATGGAATAAGAGGAGAGATAAAAATATTATATGAATGAGTGAGTGAGTGTGTGATTGGGAGCAGGGTTGGGGACAGCAACTGTTCTGATTTTCATAACTATTTTATGTTAGCTCAGTTCGTGTCGGTTTTATGTTTTTATGTTTTTCATTTGTTTCAGGGACTACTTTGAAAGACAGATTGTGTGTTATTCAGCTGGCATAATATAATATGAATTTTCAGTATTTTGTATGTTTTCAGTACATTTTCAGTATAGCTCAGTGTAGTTTTAATTGCTTCCATTTTTTGTGAATGAAAGTAATTAATGATACATTAATAAATTAATCATACTTTTGAGGAATACTAAATAAATGTATAATCACACAAGATGAAGGCTTACTTTCATATCAGTCTTCAAAAAAAATTTTGCATTATTTTTTAGACAGTCACACTCCTATAGGAGCCGCCTTGTTGACATTACATGAATTGACCAAGCTACTAATAATATTGATACATTTCAAATGTCTTTTTTTTTTAAATATACATATCTTATTTTTGTAGTTACTTCTGATACTGTGATACCTACTACTTTGATACCTGTTTTTATGTAATGTTGTTTGTTAAGAAAGAAATATATTCATACGTTTCATAATGTTAATATGTTAAAGATATTAATAGCATTTGCACACAGTGCTAATTTTGATTGAAACCACAAACGTTATGTGTAGAATGAGAAAAGAAATATAAAAGGAACAAAACAAAAGGTAAACAGCTTCAGTGAAGCTTCATACATCCATGCCAGTAGGTGTCAGTACAATGTCCAAGACCGCTGGGATAAAGAGAAGCCTGCAAAACATAAAAAGTAAAATGAATTTTTCAAAGTAATATCAATAACATACATTTAGAAAATTTCAAAATGAATATGCATTTCATGCCGACTTTTGTGTTTGGCTAAAGTTTATATGTTACACGTTATTTGCAAGTGTACAGTCATAATGGTACATAGTAGCAGACAGTCAAAACACACAGGGGACTTTTTCTGTGCTTGCACTCTTTTAAATATTGCAATTAAGGACCACTGCCTGGAGAAAAAGCGAGAGAAAGAGAGAGAGCGTAAGAGAGGGCGAGATAGTCCTGATGAGTGCTCTAGCGAAACTGTGTGCCAGTCATTAGCAAAGCATTCTCCCAGTGGGTTTTTATCGATTTACCATGACTAATGGATGGTGGGGGGGGGGGGGGAGGGATCACTTTAAATTAAAATTAGGATTGGTAATACATGCAAATTCAAATAATGCTTTGCACCCAGTGAAGATAAAATGTATGAAATGTGCATTTTTTCCTCATACTTGTACAACCAATTGTTTCCTGTTTTCCTTATACAGCCTAAAATCAGCTCAGATACACACCCGAGGATCGGACGGCCCCTCCAGCTGCGATTTTGCTGGAAATTTCCTGTCTGTTGAAAGTATAAAAAATCGATTTCACTAAATCTTCGCTGAGAAATCTCTTATCAATCCTAAGGACCTGCTATTTGTCTGGTTATTTTCTGAGGCCGGAGCTGTCTGGCGCATCTGAAGTGAGGGTGGGGTTCATTGTGGAGGGTACTGCGGTATCATGTCCTGATGAGATTTCATTTGTCACTTCAGTTAAAGTATGGATTCTCTGACAAGCCTTATTTCTCATGGAGTCATTACAGTCTCGAGGGACATAAATATCTCTTAAAAAATACTATCAGCTTGCTGGATGAACAAAAAAATGCACAGTTTTTGCAGAAAGAACATCCAAAGATACAAGCAAATCATCTTTTTTTTTTCAGTTCAAAAATATTCACTGTAGTGAAGCCTAACCTCTTTGAATTAATCACAAAAGATTGGGTGCAGCATGCAAATGAGAAAATTAATTATGCAAAACACATGGTAAGCAAGTCTCTCCCTCAACGAAGATGGCAGGGCTTATTTAAATATTTTAAAAAGATTTTTGCCCAGAGTCCATGTGCTATGATAAAAGCTACATGTTGTAGAAGAAACAACATTTAGAACAAATTTTTACTGAATAAACCCTTTTGGCTACTGAAGCAGTAGCTCCATTCTGTTGATCTTGATGGTTCAAAGGACAGCACAGGTCATTACAGTTTCATCCACATCCACTTGTTTCGTTTATCAAAGTGGTGCTAAATTGCTCTGTATCCGTGTTCTCTGCTGAGTAAATAATGTGTTATACAGGCTCATTATAAGCAGATTAGATCTATTAGTTACCGCTGTGCTGCTCTCAAATCAGCTGCCCATAGGAGAGCAGAAAATCATTTTAAACTTCAATAAGTTACAAGCAGTGGCAAGCCTCTCCATAATCCACACTGCCCCAGGCAGCAATAAGACTGGATGCAATTATGCAGACAAAATTCAACACAAACAAAAGAAATGGAAATTAGCCTTAAATAAAACAAAAAAAGGGGAGAGAGGAGTAGAGAAAACAAGTTGGTCTCTTGCTGTCTCCCTCTCGCTTTTTCTTTCATTGTGAAATTTCGCATTGTGCATTTCAAAGCATTGTGTAAAGATCTCGTGGCACAAACATGTGGGATTGTTAAGGTAAATTAGCCTTCTCCCTGAGATGCTGTATGTGATTCATTCATATCTTGCGTGCAGGCAACAAACGTAGGACACATTTTTAAGTATCGCATCTGCCCTTACAAAAGCTTTGAACAAAAAATGTGAATTTTGTGAAGGTAAACTCAGTAAAATTAAATAGAGATGCGACATTATTGGTCTTTTACCTTAAATTCCTTTGGAATGTTACCTCTGTTCCTCAGTGTAATGTGCTAAACTCCATTAGAAGCAACATTTTGCTAATTCTTTTAAAGTTTTTATGCAACAGCTTATGACTTTGTACTGCTTGATGGACAAAATAGAGTTCTTGTAGTTATTCATAATTGTCTGACATATACTATTAAAAATGCAGATTTCACACAGGAAACCACACAGGCTGATAACTGAAATGACCCCTGTTCTGATGATGTTTTATGACTGATAAACCAAACACGACTGGAATAAAAAAAACCTTATGCTTTTAATAATTTGACTGAGGTAATTTAAATAAGAAAAGGTAATATGTGTGAAACCCGTGCAATTTCTTTCTTTCTGTATGTCCATCAAACAGCTGAATAGCCTTATAAAACAGAAATAACTGAAGGCTATATTACATTTACAAACATGGAAAGAATATTGTGCAAGAAATATGGGTTTGCAGTTTGATTTTATTATGCCTTATCTCACTTAAGCCTATGAAATTATAAAGCATTTTTAAATAAAATTTACATTTAAAAATATACTTTAAATTTGAAATACATTGTGTACAGATATATTACATGAACAGATAGGCTATTATATGTAAGATATTTTTTTATTTTATGTGTGTGTTCAGTCTTTTTTTTTTCTTTTCT
Source organism: Tor tambroides (assembly GCA_021397915.2). Lineage (NCBI taxonomy): Eukaryota > Metazoa > Chordata > Actinopteri > Cypriniformes > Cyprinidae > Tor > Tor tambroides. The sequence continues at coordinate 8,176 of JAFVLL020021487.1, forward strand.
TTTTTTTTTTTTTTTTTTGTGTGTGTGTTCAGTCTTTTACTTCAACGCATTTGACGTCTTGGTTTTGAAGGTTTGGTTTGTGGACCCGCCCACCTAATGACGTAACTGGAATTGCTATGAAGGGAGTAACTCGTGATTGGCTGAATCACACATCCATTTGAAATCCACGAAGCTGAACCAGGAACTACGGAGAGATTCTTCCCCTCTTTGAAGTGGTAAGTCTGTCTCCTCGGGCATAACGCTCTCGTTTCACACAGCTATGAATTTTGCCTTGCATTTAGATATCTTTTACTGGCCAGGGAAACCAATAAGAATCATTTTTTTTGTGCGATCTGTAGCGCTTTACTGTTTCCTAAAGAATCCAAACATACGTGTTTGATTTAGCGCCCGCCCCCCGCACAGTCTGTGATTGGTCGAGCATTTCGGTTTCTGTGTTGTGATTGGATAATTCCACAGTCTGTTTTAACTTCAGGTCAGACTGCAGGAACTGGATGATACATTGACAGGATGGAAACTGTAAACAGTGCAATTCCATTACGTGGCATTTAGATGAATCGGGAGTCAACTATATGTTTATTGCCCTGTCTTATAAATTATATTTTTTTTATTCGTTTTTTTTAAGCATTGTTATTGTTATTCATTTGAAAAGTGAATGTGTTGTGCTTATACTGATTGATTTCATTGCATGTGTGCCAGGATTCCTCATGTAGCTATGCCACGTTTTGAGATTGCACCAATGAAACTAATGCACATCCCCTATAATCCCAGATTCTGTTATATAATTTTATTTGATGTAAAATAAATCCAGTTCAGGTTATAATTTAGCTCCTAGCTGCACTCATTGTAGCCTTATGTACTGAATACTTACAAAAATGCATAATTCTGTCTTTATTTAATTCATTTTTTTAAAGACATGCCCAAGGTGCTTATTTTAATCTTAAATCTCTTTCAAACCAAAACCTTTGTAGTTTAGCTTCTGAAAAAGGATACTGGTCTCAATTTGAGTCTTCAAAGTGCTGGTACACATAGCCCTTGGCAATCTCCCTCTATTTATGGATCGACCACAGCTCATCCAACTTATATTGTCTGCAATTTGGACACTTTTACCTTTTTATATGTATTAGATTATGCAAAGTTTGTCTTATTAATTTTTTAACATATTCTGTATAGGCCTATATATCCTTCATGTCACTATTTAGTGTTTTGTCTCTGTTGGCTAGCCTCAGTCAAGCATTTCATGTCTAGTGAGGTGAGAGATTTTGAAGTCGGAATTGTTCAGGTTGGTACCCACTCTGTGACCTTACGATCTCCTGACCGCTGGTTGAATCATCTCCGTTTACAAAGCCTAAGGGTATATGGGCAGAAATAAGACAAGTTTTTCGAATACGGCCATGTTTGCTACTTAACAGCCTTTGTCAACTTTCTTTAGTGGTCACACTCATTACAAAGGAAGTGTTTGGTCATTGTAGGTCATGCCCCTGGGCTTGACTCAAACCATGTTGTGTAAACACATTAATGGCCCTCTTCCTCTGGCATCTTTGGAAAAGTAATCCATTCCTATTTCTCCCACTTTGTTGTTGCATGTGGAGCCCTTGTAATTACATCAACTTAAAGTAAAGATTAAAGACATCAAAAGTAGGATGCTGAGATGACCCTTGAGCTCATTTTACGTAGGAAGCCAAAGGGGAGGTTTCAGCTCACACAGTCGTGCCTCAAGAGAGGATGAAAACAGCCTCGTAATTCTCTGTTTTCATGCACCTCTGCACTTCCTCCAGCTCTTCTCTGTTTTCCATGCTAATCAGTCTAGGCTCTTAGCACAGAGCCTGTACACCTTTCCTCAGGAGATCTCCGGCTTATGATCCAAAATGGATCAGGTCGAAGGTCTACGGCTCGATTTCTCTGGGAGAGAATGGGTCAGAAAGGTTTAAGCATCATCAGAAACATAGACTTGCCCTTTGGCTCGTGCACCCTTTTTTACAAGTCTTTAACAGAAGGAGCAGTATTGATTGCAAATACTATTGTGAGGAGCGCAGAATTTTGATTAAAGGGCTCCCTGACCGCCTCACAATAAAAACATCTTATGAGACTGTAAGTATGGCTAATGCTTTAATGCACTTAACCCATTACCAACTTCAAAATTCCTTGCCTTCCAAACTAACCATTATAATGTACATCACGAGATAAGGTGTTTTTCTTCTTCTCTGGTCTTTTTTACTTCAGTTGCTATGGAAATCAATCTGAGATCTCTGTCAGGAAAGTCAGAGTAGTGTAAAATGAGATGGAGTGTATATTTCCTTAATATAAATGGACAATTTTTGCAGTGTTAAACCCACTTTAACACTGCATTGAATAAACAGATATATTCAAAATATTACATATGGCAATTTGATCATTTTTTAATTCTGATTCTTATTATGAGCATTTTTTAAATTTCTGAATTTTTTTTTCAAGTATTAACAAAACTGCTTCAGTGTTTAATAATATTTGTAGAACTTTTGTCTGCTAAATCAGGGTCATGTTGTCTGTTCAGAAAACCAAACATAAAACTGGAAATCATATAAAGGACCCTTGCAGACCCTCATGACTGTGCCACTTAATATCCTAAAAAATCAGTGGTGAAAAAACTGAATGATAGTTATGACTTAATAATTAATAATGTTTAAAAATATTTAAAATTATATTTGAAAATCATTCTTAAGGTATGTACACTCAAATATGTTATTACTTTATACTTAATGGTTACACCACATTACATTTTTATTGAATCATTAAATTGAACCTTTTCTTGAGTATGGTAGAAAGGTTTTTCAAAAGCAGGGCCCTATAAGAAATCCGTTTTATTTTTTTCCCAAATTCGTTTTTTTTTTTTTTTTTTTTTATCAAATTCTGTTTTAATTTTTTTTCCTCCAAATTTCCAATTTTTCATTTAAATCTTTGTGGATTCGTCTTTTTTTCCGTTTAAATTTTTTTAGACTCTGTTTTAATGGTTAAATAAAATTTTATTTATCAAAAAGCATGTCTAATTAATTGAAATCATGAAACTTTATTTAAAAAAAAATTAAAATATTAAATATTAAAAAAAATGAAATTTTTATGGCCCTATGAAATATGTTTTTTCCCCTCAAATTTAGTTGTATTTTTTTTTTTTTTTTTTTTTTTTACCAAGTTCTGTGTTTTCCATTAATTTTCTGGATTCTATTTTAATGGTTTCATTAAATTGTAACATTTAAAAGCATTTCTAAACAATTGATTTTATAAAAAAAACCTAATTTATTATTATTATTATTATTATTATTATTATTATTATTTATTTTTTATTTTTTTTCAGAAATCCTGTGTTGTGTATTTACATGTTTCTGGTAAGTAAGTTTTCTGGTAAAAAATTCCTTACAAATAATGTTTTAATAATAATTTTATTAGTAGTAGAACTATCATTACATTAAGTAATATATTTCTTTCACAGTTTCTTTAAGTTAAACCAAACTTTTTTTGTTGTAAAGACCTTTAAGTTTCTCTGTTTATATGATATGATGACAGTTTTTCTCAAAAGGAATGGTAAAATGCTCCTGAAGTGATTCTCAGAGCAGTTCTAGAGATTATATCATGAGTTCATGTACTCCTATATTTAGGCGCAGAGATTGAAAACACCGCAAGCGTCATGCGTGCTTCAGTATGTGTGTAGTAAACAAAACCAAGCGTCTGCGCCATTCATTCACACAGAGACGTGCAGAACATGCCGGATTCATATTTAAATGGTATTTTTGTGGATAAATATTCACAGACACTAGTCCACATTGCCTTTTGACGTAAGTGTACTTACCTACTTTTGAATTATTCATCCAAAATTTGGCAAATTCCGTGACATTCCACATTATGCAGTAAATTCATTTTTTAATGACTGATTCCATCAGTGTTTTGCACATCGCAGAAATCATAGGACCCTACAAAAGCATGTGAAACCAACATGAATACAAAGAACCAATTAGAACCTACTCCAAACTAGATTTTTAAAATATTTTTTTCCCTTTCTTTATTGTAGACAGTCTTCAATGTCAATGACCCAAAGTTTGAATCATTTGTATGAATTATTAACTATACGTAACACAATTAGATATTCTGAAAATCATTGTCTACCCATATTTGATTAATTCAGAATACATATTCTTGACCAGAGGAATTCAGCGTAGTGCAATTTAACACAAATTCACTAGTGTAAGGGTGGTTTGCAGGCACAGGAAGACTTTCAAATAGACTATGTCTCGGATTGACCTTCGCATGATTGAATTCCTTGAAGTCCCTTGCCACCTCTGGGGATGTGCCTTACATCAAATTCCTCTTTCTAGCTTTAAGATGCTTTCCGTCTTACACAATCACCCATGACTTTTGCAGCAATTTAGGATGTGATGCCCTGAAAGTGTCGTGCAAGGCTGTGGTTCACAACTGGAGGGGTCTGAAAAAAGGGAACTGGAGGGAGTGAACTGCTGAATGTCGGAGGTTTCATGGCATTTTCTCATCCTCAAAATCAGAGAGAAAAAAGTTACAAAATTGTTAGTAGTTCTCAAAGTCAGCCTGTTGTGTTATAGGATTTGTGACTATTGCATTGAGTCACATTGCCATTGAATGTAAAATCTGGGTCTTGAAGCAAAACCATTTGAGAACCACTGTTTATCCATTAGGTAAGCTTTGGTACTATTCCCATTCATACCCTTATTTAGTATTGTGAGCCTTACCCATAGCAAATCTTTACTTGAGGACTGCAGTAGCATATTTCATTTGATTCAAACAGACACAGAGCTCTCACTGTTCACTTGTACTTACTCTTTCCTCATACTTGGTGTATTTTTCATTCTGTTTCTCTCTCAGGTGAATGAAGGATGGGGAAAAAGGATGCAAGTTCTGTCAAGTTGCCGGTCGATCAGTACCGTAAACAGATCGGTGAGAATCTCTGTGCTTTCCAGTAGGCGTTATTTTTTAATATGGATGTTAGTAACCTTCATCAAATATTCATCTGGTGTTTTATTAAAGAGAGTCTGAAATGTTGCTTTTTCTCCTTCATTTCAACCACTGTGATTATATTGCTTATGAATGTTACGCATGAACAGACTTGATGATCAGAATGCTTAGCTGAGAACAGACCAGCATGACTAAGAAAAAGCCCAAAATAAACAACTGCATATATTGTACAGTTTTCATGTTTAGCTTCTATAGTCTCCATTTTTCTCTGACATATGCTTTCTATTGTATAATTTAGCATTAGCTTTAGAGGAAACAATCATTAGTTTTTGCCTCCTCTTTCTTAACCAAGGCACTGTATGGCCTATCAATCATAGTAGTACCGGTTAGCATGCCAGCTGTGATAGCGGAAGGTTCGTGGGGTTTGTTTTATAGCTTAGACAATGTCAGTATGGATGCTAGGGGCTATATGAGGAGAAACACTGCTGTAAACACTCAGCAAAGCTGTATGAAGGACATTTCTCCAATAGCAAAACCTGTTCATTTGGTAAAAGAACACAGTTTAAGATGTGAGTTTGGTTGATTGTGCATGTTACACATTCACTGACAGAGCAACATTGATAGTATTGAAAGAAATGGTAGTTTATTCTGATTTACAATAACTTTAAATGCAGTACTGTTAAAAAGTATTGGAGTTGGTAGGTTTTTTTTTTTTTAAATTAACACTTATTTATCAAAGACATGTTAAATTGATCAAAAGGTGACAGTAAAGACAATTTAGATATTTCAAATAAATGCTTTCTGTTCATCACAGAAAAAAAATGTCATCCTGAAAGAAATGTATCAAGTTTTTTTTTTTTTTTTTTGCCATTGAAAGTAGTTTCGCAAGCAGCAAATCAGCCTTTTTACAATGATTTCTGAAGCATTATGTGACACTGAAGACTGGAGAAATGGCTGCTGAAAATTCAGCTTTGATATCACAGATAAAATTACATTTTAAAATATATTAAAATAAAAAACAGCTATTTTAAACTGTTAAATATTTCACAGTGTTACTGTTTTTGCTATATTTTGATCAAATAAATGCAGCCTTGGTGAGAATAAGAGACTTCTTTTAAAAAAAAAAATCTTACCAGCCCCAATTTTTTGAATGCCATGTATATGTAACAATTTTAGGAATTCTTAATAGCTACATATATCTGCAGCATTATAAAAAAATTATTATACTGGATGAAATTATATCAAAATCAACCTATTGTCACTGAATGCAGTAAACTTACAGATCAGGAAATGTTTTGTGCTTAGTTCCAGACAGTTTCACTGTATAGATAAGTGGTTCTTTTGCTATTAACTGTTAAGTTACAATCACATTAGCAAAATTTTGGTGATTTTTTTTTTTTTTTTTAGTGTCAAAAAGGATACATTATGTATTGTCACTAGTGTAGTGATGTATGAAGCACTGTGCATACAGATGTCACTTTCAACCAAGCATCTTTTTGTTGGTTTTGTGACCAACTTAAACCTGTAGCAAAATCTGTTTGGGAAAAACTTTCGCAATCACGCAAATTCCTGATTGTGTGGATTCCTTTTGAAATGACTGGATTTCACCCCTTAAAAAATTCACAGAACAATGCTAAATGTGACCAAACCTCTAGTCCTTTTCCTCAGAGTAGCTGTTAGTCCAGCTGTATCCTCCACTGTACATCTGGAAGTTCTTCGTTTTCACTGGAGGGATGAGATATGGAGACATAGTTCTGTAATGACACTAAAGCGATGTCTTTTTTCCATTGGCACATCCCTGATGTAATTTGCAACACAGTGCACGCCGATATCATCTCCCCGCTGAAAGAACCTGTCTCATACACATGATTTTATGTGAGTTCATATCGCACCCTTTAGTAGGACTATTAAGCTTGCGTTGCTCCGTCACCTTGCCTTATTGTGCCTGTGCTGCATGACTGTGCTGGCAACATAACAAGCTGGAGCCTGCGAATCTCAGACATATCCCATTTTGTTTTCTTTCTTTTGCGTCTCATCAATTCAAAGTCGTAACAGCAGGTTGTGGACAATTGAGTTCCCCCCCGGTCCTCCCTCTCTTTCCCTCAGTTTGCTTTGAAAAGAAGTCTATATCAGCCTATTTCAGAGAATTGCTGTTTAACAAAAAAAGCGCCCAAAATAGCGTAAAGCAACACAAAGGGAGAATACACATCGTAATTTGAGATTGTAATGGGAAGGTAATTTTTATCCTGACAGGTCTTGCTTTCTTCCTTTTTTAAGGAGAGAAAGCTTTTGTGATGTCAAGTACCTTGTAGGGCTGCTGTAGACACATTGACTTTAAATACTGTTATTAAGCTGCATAATGGACTCCAGAGAGCTGTCAACCTCCAAAAGGGTTCCTCAGGTCTGTGTGGTCATCCCCCTTGAGTCAAAATCATTCACGCCATCCTCTCTGCCTTTGTCCGACAATTATTTGCATGACCAAACACTCATCTCTGCCTATTAACTCTCTCTGTTTGTGATGGCTTTTGTGTGAATGTGCACTCAGCTGATCTGTATATGGTCTTAATATCTCTGATATGAGGGCTGAATGGAGCTTGCATGCTACAGATCTTCTCAGTTTTCAAAACTATGGTCTGACCTGGTTGCCCGCTAGCAAAACCCCCACTTGTACATCATGGTCATGTCACAGTGTTTTTAGCTGCGTGCAAAGGTTGCGCTCCCACCCTTTGTGTACAGACAAAAACTGAGGTAAAGAGCCTCTGTTTTGTGTGGAATGATTTGGTTTGTTTACAAAGACAGAGTTCTTTATTTTTGACCTCTATGCACTCCCAGTACGTGTGCAATCTGTCAGTGCTAGATTAAAATTTGTGTACATAAAGGTCTGTTCACACTAAATCCAAAGTCCTTGGCATGAAAGTATAGTTTATGTAGTTTTCTTTATTTTGGTCATTTATAATGATTTTATTATTCATTTCATAATTATTAGTATGAAATGTATTCATTTGTTAGCTATTTTTGCATTATTTCTTTTTTTTTATTTTAGTTATTTTAATTAAATTATCCATTTTTTACACTGATTTTTTATATATATATATATATATATATAACTTTGCATTTGGTTGTCTGAAATATACAATATTTGGTTAAATCTTTGGCAGTGTGATACAGTATTTTGAGAAATAATAGGCTTTTGTGAAACACACAAACAACATTTTTGTATAAAATGCTCATAATTCCACTCAAATTTTGTGCCAGTTAATTAAATATAGATTTTAATGGTTTATAGGGGTGCATACTTTGATTGTTGTTGTTGCTGTTTTTTTTTGTTTTTTTTTTTGTATATTAAAAAACTCCAAAAACTTTATGCAAAAAAAATCTGATTTGTTTGAACAGGCCATATTTCTTTTTCTTTTCTTTTCTTTTCTTTTCTTTTCTTTTCTTTTCTTTTCTTTTGCAATGTGATATTTTGAAAAATAATAGGCCTTTGTGAAATGCAAACACAAGATTTCTGTATAAAATGCTCATAATTCCACTGATATTTTGTGGCAGTTAATTAAATGCAGATTTTAATGGTTTACATAGAAATTCCTTCTTTGTGTATTATTAATAAGGTTGTAAGTGAAGAAGTTTATAGTGGTACATAGTGCGTTTTTGTTTGTTTGTTTGTTTTTACCAAAAAAAACCCTAAAAACTTTATGCCAAAAAATCTGTTTTGTTTGAACACACTCACTATTTTTCTGTTTGTTTGTTTGTTTTTACCAAAAAAAACCCCTAAAAACTTTATGCCAAAAAAATCTGATTTGTTTGAACACACTCACTATTTTTCCTTTCTTTCTTTCTTTCTTTCTTTCTTTCTTTCTTTCTTTCTTTCTTTCTTTCTTTCTCTTTCTTTTTCTTTCTCTCTTTCTTTCTATTTGTTTGTTGCCAGAATTGGGCAGTAGGTTTATCAAAACTTTTTTGCAATCCTATAACAGGAATAATTGCAGAGAGCTTTTCTCCACTCTCCAAAGAGCTTGTTTTCTCCTGTAATGAAATGCAGTTTGTGAATTAGCTAGATCATGTTAGAAAAGCGCCGGGCTGATGGAAAGGGAAGCTCTCTGCGAATGAGGAGTCATAGCTTTTCGAAATGAAATCAGCTGCAGCAGTTTTGAAAGGCACCTTTGGCCCCATGGGTTGATTCTTGTCACTTCCCCTGTCAACATCTGACAGCACAGTGTGTTCGGAGAGGTCATACCGCTCTAGTACACAGGAAACAATGGCATGTTATATTAGAGAAGCTCCACTCCGCTTTTGGTAAACAAGTGGGGGGAGATTTTGCTCTGCGGCGATGCAGTTGAATGGTGATTAATGAGCGAAGGTGTGTTCAAAGCCCGCCTCTGTATCGCTGGCCAATTTGAGCGCAACCACGGTGAGACGGCAAAGCCAAGAAGGCCATCGAGTCGTCATCATCAGCGAGTGCTCACGCAGAGAGAAACGCCTCATTGAACTCGATGGCGCATGATTCAGCGTACTGGCAGGGCCACAAAGTCTCGCTATATAAACAATTTATTTCAAACTCTGATATGATTACAATTAACTATTCATTTGGAACAGATGGCTGAGGCTGTTTGTTGTGGATATTTACACCACAACAGGAAGTTTCAAGAAAAACAAGACACACACCTAATCTGTCCCAGTTGGCTTAGAACAAAACGAGTTTTGCTTTCCACACCATGTAAAATCTCCGCAGGTGCGAGCGTAAACTCCTGTAGACACCTAAGAGTGGGAGAGAGAGAGAGAAAGACAGTCATAATATGTTGTAGGAGTGTTAAGCTGACATAATATATTTTTGCTGAACTTGTTAACAGAGATGGAAAATGCTTTTTTTTTTTATTACTATTACATTAACAGCTATCCAGGCCCTGCCCCTGGTTATTGGCTACAGAACAAATGAATGGAAGATTTAAATACACACACATGCACACACCCCCCCCCCCCCCCCATATATTTATATATATATATGTGTGTGTGTGTGTGTGTGTGTGTATGTATATATTGCTTACCAAGCCTGCATTTATTTGATCCATAGTACAGCAAAAACAGTAAAATTTTGAAATATTTCAGAAAATAACTGTTCAAAATAAGATTAAAATAACTTTTCTATTTTAATATATTTGAATATATTGAATATATAAAATGTAATTTATTCCTGTGTTCAAAGCTAAATTTTCTTTAAAAAACATTAAAAACCTTACTGTTGTGTAAGTTACTGACTGGTAGTGTACATTTGTTGAATCACTAAAGTAAATATACCCAACAACCATATAGTATTCACCTGTAAAATATCTGTTAGGATAATTACATAGGATAAATACTATTAGGATAATTTATTCACAAGTCAATTTATTTTCAAGTGTGAAATGTGTATCTTAACAATTAGACATTATTCAAAATGAAAAAAATACATTTCTGTCCATTTAAGATGACAAAACAACTTTGCTTAGATATAAACAGCCATAATAACAACAAAAACAATAATAATAATAATAATTATTATTATTATTATTATTATTATTATTTCCAATTATATGATCATTATTATGATTATTATTATTATCGAAACCATTTTTAGCAATGTAGTATAATAAAGGTTTATATCAACAAGCATAAATAAAAAATTAAAAGTAAATAAATATTCTGTCAATAATAAAAGCTTTTTTTGACTTAACAAATGCAATAATAAAACATCTAAATTAGATTGCAATAATAAAAATTGTATTATTAATCTTGTTCTTTTGAAAATGGAGGCAGCCACAGAGCATATTCCGAATATTTTAAAGGTTTGTAAAAGAAAAAAATACTGTGTGTACCATCGTGGTTACATTGTGTCTCTATAGTAAATGCCCCCGCAATATTTTACTTTATTTTTTATTTAAAATTAAAAATATTTCATAAATGTGTGTGTGTGTGTATATATATATATATATATATATATATATATATATATATATATATATTATACATTATTATTATTATTATTTTATTTATTTTATTTATTTATTTATTTATTTATTTATTTATTTATTTATTTATTTATTTATTTATTTTTTATTTTGATTTGATTGCTTCTATTTTGCTCATTCGTAAGTCACTTGGGATAAAAGCGTCTGCTAAATGATTAAATGATTAAATGATTAAATGTAAATATTACGAAAGAAAGCTGGCCTGATGATTAGCCAAACAGCAACAGTTGCTAAGATTGGTCAGTAATTTTTTTTAAGGTGCGAATGGTCAGTTCAGTTTAGTATTTTGCACAGATGATTGGCATTAATGCTCTGGCATTAATGCTCTGCAGTCTCTTCCCACAGAGACTAAACTGAGAACTATTCCACAAGTCTCTGCAAACAAACACACTGTTCATTATTTAACAGCACAGTCTGTACCGAACCAAGCCATCATTCAGCACTGGAAGAAAATAACAGGATGTTTACCTCTGATAATGGCCTCTTGCAGGCCTGCGTTGCATACAGAAGGTGCACCATAAGGCAGAAGAGACCTGCGAATGTCCCTGGGGAGGGGTCAGTGTCTAGCTTAGGCATCTGAGAGTATCCAGCCTGACAGTCTGCTGCTGAAGATGGATAAGGACACTCTCTCTTTCCCCCACTCCATGTAAATAAGTCTTAATGAGGCAGGAGTTGCACTTGAAACGGCCCCTATGTGTCAACAGCTCTCACGGAGACCTTGAGTCTGACCCGGGTCTGCCGCAGCCACCGAGGAAGGCCCCCTCCTTTGCCCACCAAGCTGTTGCCTTCCCACTTTTTCGCTTCTCTTCCTTCGTCTGTTTGTTTCTAATTAGAGACACCATGCTCCTCGCACACCTTGTACACATACGCTCCAGGTGGCCGCTTTGCCCGGCGGGTTCGTTGCAGTGCTTGCCTGATAACTGCCACTGAGGTGAACTAGAGCGCTCAAGATTTCCTCTCTGAGTTAACAGAGTACTAGCAATGCTAACTGCATACTGTGCAGTATATGCTCTGTATACTACCTGCTATGTTTAAAAAATAGAGTGTGAAATAGTATGCAGTACCCATATGCTATATTTATGTTGGTTTCATATGGTTTTAGAAAACATTCCATTTTTCAGAAGCTTAAAAATAATGTAATGTAACCAAAGTAAGTGCAAAGTAATAATAAACAACTCAAAGTGAAAGTTTAATAATACAAATATATTATCTTTACTGTGTCTGCACATGTTGATAATTATTTCCAAAAACATTTTCAAATATATTGTGTTTTTTTTTTTCAAATATCATGAATCACTAATTCATAAATATAATTACGTTACTACATGTTGGTGGCACCATATGACCTTAATTTTTTTTTAGTATTAATAAGTAGTGACACAGTTTTGTTATAATTATTCATCCTTTTTCTTTATTATTCTTTTTTTTCAATAAATAATAAACTATTATGCCAAAATACTTAATAAGAAACAATATTTCTTATTATTTCATTTCATGTTTTTCAGGTTTTCATTTCATTATTTTAATGTCTCATTATTTCAATATATTTAATGTGACTTTTTCTTTATTAGGATAGCAGGACAGACATTTTTGAAATTATGCCCTCAAAAATATCAAAATTAATTTTTTATTTCTGAAATTAAAAACATGCTCATCATATAAAAGATGTTAGTTGTTATATGTATGAATAGCATTTTTTTTATTTTTGAAAAAAACTGAAAGAACAAAAAATAGCAATACCACATTAGACATGAAACGTGGCACACTGCATGTAATATGAAAACTATGAACATTTTTAATCCAATTTTGTGTAAAAACCACTTAACTTTTGCCAGTCTGATCCAATAAAAAGTGAATAATTAATGCGGAATAAAGGAGTTTGTGATAGTCCATCTTTGTATATTTAAGATAAGCTCAGACTAATTCAGTCATGCATAAATTAAATACTAATTTATCTTATATAAGGTAGTACAGAATGTTAACAGGCTCATATTAAGTCATGTTAATAAGGGTTAAAACAGGCAAATGCATTAAGGCGAACTAAGAATATTTCAGCGAAATGCATTAGTTTAGTGATTCGTAATAGAACGCTGATGAAGACAATTGCAAATGCATTATATTTGTTTTATTAAAACATTATTCAGCTGTTAAATGAAAAAAGCTTTCAGCCTAACTCAAAATGCAAATGTAACTCCAAATGTCACATGGCAGGAATGACCCGAGCGCCTCATTTTCTCTCTCAGGAAAACAGGATTACAAGAAAACCAAGCCGGCGCTGCGAGCCACTCGGCTGCAGGCAGAGGCGAAGAGGAGTGCTCCGGGAATCAGGGTGAGATGGTTGTCTTTCATTCTCATTACCTCCCCCTCTATCCCAACTGATCCCTCTCTCCCCCATCTGCCAAACCACACACACACACACACACACACACACACACACACACACACACACACACACACACACACACATTATTCATCACACCTCTCCAACCTGAGAGCAACTCAAGCAGTCTCCATACTGATGAGGCAGAGAAGAGCTGTTTGACTCTCAGAGGAGTAGCTCTCTTTCTCCCTCGCCATCTCCTTTGCTTTCTCTCAATTTTTCTTTTCTCTTAGCTGTCACTCCAGAATAATAATCGAGAGTTTGAGGAAAAAGCTTTTTATTCACCATTTTTGTGTGATTTCCATGTATTAATGGCACTGGCTTGGTCAAGCATAACTGTCAATGTTGCTCGTACTGTATTAAACTTTGGTGCATAATTTGTCTTGGATGTTTGCGTTTTGGACATGACATCTCAAATAATAGCTGACTGTTGCTGTTCTAAGCCGTCAGACTTAAGAATTTCATGAAAAATGTGACACAAAATCCAATAGACTTGCACTGAAAGAGAAACTTGTGCCAAATCTAGAGACTGGTTTCCAAGAGACCTTAGTTTTGCGTAGTTCACCCAAAAAAATGTTGCCACAAACAGAAAATAACTTTTTACAACTATTTGAATATCTGGAATCTGAGGGTGCAAAAAAAACAAAATACTGAGAAAATTGCCTTTAAAGCTGTCCAAATGAAGTTCTTAGCAATGCATATTACTAATCAAAAATTAAGTTTTAATATATTTATGGAAGGGAATTTACAAAATATCTTAATGGAACATGATCTTTACTTAATATCCCAATGATTTTTGGCATAAAAGAAAAATCGATAATTTTGACCCATACAATGTATTTTTGGCTATTGCTACAAATATACCCCAGCGACTTAAGACTGGTTTTGTGGTCCAGGGTCACATATATATGATTATACGATCACCAAAACTGTTTGGTTACCAACTTTCTTCAATATAGCCACTTCATTAATACGTATTTATTGTTTACAGAATTAATCAAAACAACTGCTTTCTAATTTTCTGTGAAGATTCTCTCTTTATCCCTGTTAATTTTGGCAGGGAGCTTATTTTTGTTTGGTTTTTGGCATGAGAGTTTGTGGTGCAATATGTTTTATCAGTTCTCTCAGAGTCCAGAGTTCCACATTGCGAACTGTAGCCAAAACCGCTAGTATCCATGCTAAGACCTTTCACTGACAACAATGATCTGAAACTAATTCATAATTCATAAGCTGCAATATTTTCACAGTGGACTGAACAATGTAGAAACACTGCGCACGGCTGCTCATAGCTGAATGCAACTTAAAACGCTGTATTGGGTTTAGTTTGGTACGAAGAAATCAAATGTGAAGGCTGAAGATTAACTGGTCTTAGCAACTCAATTGTTATTGTTAGAAAGCCAAGCCCTCATTACAATTCTTCTAAGTCTCATTAGTCTTTTATCCAATTACTGAGAGCTTAAAACAGAGAAAATTATTTACATGAATTCCATGTGCATGTTTTAAGAAAACCTTCTTGTCTTTAATGAATCTAAATGTTTGTTTGGGACATTTGGGAGCAACTAAATGTCTTTCCACAGGTATGCGTGATGCCTATGAGCTCAGCGGTTAAAATATTTGTTTACTGCTGAAAGCAATGTCCCCTCATTCTGTCAGAAATGTAGTTTATTGCGTACAGATTTGGTCATTGACTTGGCACATTTCTGAGGAACGTGGACGCCGATTTGTTTGTTCTGGTTCGTAATGTGACTAATGGACCCCTGAGCTCCAAGCTTGAGTTTTGTTCTGGTGTGCACTTCTCTGTGGTATGTCTCCTTGGCTTTGGTTTTCTGTATGAGCTGACTCATACTTTTACCACTTGTTTTTCCACAGGCCATTTTCTCTGGCTGTGCATGCTTGGCAGGTGGCTCTCCATCTATGACCATCCCTCACTCAACACGCCGAAACGCGCACACGTTCTTCTTTTTCGTTCTTTAGCGTCATCCCGTTTGTGAGTTCTGTGTGAGGCTCTGGAGAGCAGGTTGAGGCTGAGGTTCGGGCCATCCTGGGGTCCATGTTGGCAGGCTGCACAATCTGCTGTTCTCCACTCGTAGGCCAGTTGGTTTGCTGGGATGTTGCCTGCCGGCTTGGGGAGGCAGCGGGCGCTCGACCACCTGCTGTGGGCACTGCTTGGCTCCCTGGTGCCTGGCTGAGCGGATGGCATCACCTGGCACGAAGTAGAGGTGCTGGCGGCCTCAGCTGTGTGGGGCGCCTGGCCTGAAAAAATTAGTGCCAACTCGCTAGCCCTGGAGCTGAATATTGAGAGCCCGCCGGCCAACTTCAACTGTTTCACTCTTCAGTACATTCCATTGCATGCATAAGTAAGTCCCAGTGATTTTTATCTAAGGTTCTAAAATACCCAAAAGTGCCATAGTAGTACCACATTTTTGGGCATGTTGATACCTTCCAGCGCAAGACACCAACACCAAGCCTCTGAAATAAATGTTTATTAATTTTAGTGAAATAATACTAGAAGAATAATCTACAATTTAAATTTAGTTGTTCAGGTTCAATTGGAAAATCAGTTAAAATTATGTGTCCTTGTCTTTATCTTGTTCTTATCTAAATTAAATTAGGGATTCATGGATATAACAAGTCTGGTCAATAAATTATTTTTGCTTTTTGATTGATAAGCAATAAATTGCAGATGTTGAAATTCTGTATTATTTTGTCTAAATAAATCAACAAATAAAACATTAAATCAATAAAAAACTCACACTAAAAGCAAAAAAATGTATCATTTTAAATGCTAAAAATAAATTGTATAATGTACTATATAAAATGGACATTTATTATGAGATTTGCTAAATATTACATTTTACAGTGTTATTATTATTATTATTATTATTATTAGTGGAAATAGTGAAAAAAGACCATGTTCAAATAAAGATACAGTATTGACTGTAAAATAAAGCAGATATGAGTTAATAATTGTTATGGCACTAATATTGTAACTCCCTAAACTAAATGTAATAGCTATACACATTGTTTTCTGTATCACTAGAAGACAAGACCATGTGCTCTCTTATAAAAGAGTAGTTTAGATTATATGTGTGGCACAGACCTGCATCTCTCGCTGTATGCAAACTGTGTTTATGAGTCCCATTCACACCTCTGCGTTTATGCAGTCTGTCAGCACTCGTATGAGGGAAACTCATTTTTATCCCTCAAACACACACAATTCCACTCTCACAAAGACGCTGCAGCATGGCAGCCAGCGGTCAGCAGAGGGTGAGGTATTACAGCACACCTGGGTCGGGCTGAGATAACTACACAACCACTTAACACAGGGGGAAAATCCCACTTCAGCTGTTTCTGTTGGATGCTGATGCCATACCACACCTGGCCATGAGGGCCAAAGTTATGAACACAGGGCTATATGAGAAAATACCACAAAATTTGGTGAAACCAGAAGACCGTGAGAATTCATACAAGAACACATGAGGAGATGCGAGCGTGTGTGTGTGTGTGTGTGTGTGTGTGTGTGTGTGTGTGTGTGTGTGTGTGTGTGTGTAAGTAAGAGACAGTGGCCTGTTGCCAGACGAATGGGAACTCACTCCCGGCATGCCACAGCTGCTGCTGAGAGCCACATGATGCTGTTGGGAATATTCCAGCGTTTTCCATCAGAATGTGGGAGACTGAAGCGTAGGCCGCTGAATTATTAGCTTCCTCAAGACAACAAGGTCCCCTCTCTTCACTCACATACCCTCATCTGACAATTTCATTTTCACACAGCCTCCTCTGGACTTACTGTATGTCTTTTTCTCATCAAAGAATATGAAACCACATCTGTATTCATGGCTTTTTATTTTCCGTTTCAGGAAAGGATTTTTGGGTCAGTGACATTAGGCTATTTTTTGTGTCCAACTGTACTTATACAAAAATAAAGCACAAATGCAGCACAGTTGTAATTGTTAACTAAAACGAAAATCATTAAACATTGTTTTAGTAATTGATATAAAGTTGATATATGAAAAAAATCTAAATGCTAAATGAAAAACTTAAATAAAATAAAAATATATATAAAAAAATAGAAATGTTGGATTAAGTTAAATTACTACAATTTCTGAAATGAAAACTGAAATAAAAATAAATTAAAACTAATTAGAAATATTAAAAGACAAAAAAAAACCGAAATGGCAAAAACATAAAATTAAAATGAAATTAAAAATAAAAATATAAAAGTTAATGAGAAATATTCATAACACATAATAATAAAATAATAATGCTTTTACTACAGACATTCACGTGAATTCACCTCTTATATATATATATATATATATATATATATATATATAAATAAAAATATGCAGTTGGGCAATTTTATTATTATTATTATTATTATTATTATCTGAAAAACTTTTTATACCAAATCAGTCAGTGTGGTGTAACTAAAATGCAGGAAACCATTTTGTTGTCACATGCCTGAAAAAATACAAAACAGAAAATGATATCACAAAAAGGACACCTGTAGATTACTTTGTCAAAGTCATAAGAAACCATAAGAAAACTTTTTGGTCTTCACAATTCAAAAATGTATGATATTTGTAAATAGGAAAAAAAAACTTTTTTGAAAATACAGGATAAAATGTGTATGCAATATTTTAATATTGTTACTTGCTTGAACCACTTAACATTTTTAAAGTCATTACATTTTTACTGCTTTGTCCTTCTGATGCTACACAATCTGTATTTTAAAAATTTGGAAACATTTGCCACTCATTTCACCAGAGACAAATTTCCTTTGGATGCGATGACACTTAGGCTCCAACACAAAGCAGTTAAATAAAGAATGTGAATCAGCGTGAGCCTCTGGAAATGTATGAAACTAAAGTGCATGAAATTTAAAAGTTTTCCAATTAAGAGAGGCTTAAGCTGTTTGGAGTCTGGCTGGAACAAGATAAATGCAGCGGGCAGCGAGTGCTAATGAGGACATACACACTGATGACTGCCGCCACAGCTTGTACACAGATAGTCATGGCCGTCGTGGAGGCTTTTAATAGCCCCTTACAATTTATCTGCTAGAATTATTATTAGCCGCCTGTTTGCTGGGTGGCTTATCTCTGCCTGCTCCGGGTGGATTTGCATGCTGCTCTGTGTTTGATGTGTGTGTTTGTGTGTGAGTGTGCATGTGTTCATGGGTGAATGAACACAGGAGAGGGAATAGATGGATGTGTGTGATATTATTTTACTTTCTTTGTTTTTCTGTCCATCTTTCATTCTTTTTTTATGTTCTCCTGTCTTTGAAGAACATACTTTAAGACGACTACAGGAGGATGCACGATGCCATGGATTAGTGATCAAACAACAGCAGCAAAGGCAAAATTATTGGCATTCATCACATTCCATTAGCTTAATAGCGAATTAAGGTCTTGTTTACAATCACAAATTGTATATTTGATCAAATTGCCTAGCAAATATACAAGTACAGTTGTGCTCATGTTTACACACATCTTTCTTTCTTTCTTTATTTCTTTCTTTCTTTCTTTCTTTCTTTTTCTCAGACCATCCAAGATTTAGATTTAAAAATACATTTTTGATTTATAGTTTGTTTCTTCATCAGAACAGATTTTTGAGAAATTTAGCATTACATCACTTGCTCACCAATGGATCCACTGCAGTGAATGGGTGCCGTCAGAATGAGAGTCCAAACAGCTGATAAAAATATCACAATAGTTAATAATAAGTAATGAGTAATTCACACGACCCTAGTCCATCAATTAAAGTCTTATGAAGTAAAAAGCTGATGCCTTTCAGAAATATGTCCATCAAGACTATTTTAAACTTCAAACCAAATGAGTCCATAATCCATAATATTGCTTTCTCAGTGAAAAAGTGATCTCATCTGAATCAGGAGAGAAATATGCCAACATCAAACACCGTTTACAAGCAAAAATGGTCCAAAACAGTTCTTTTGATGTGAGAAGATGAGATGGGCTTTTTCCACTGCATGGAGGAGTGAATGAATGAGTGTTGAGATGAGAATTATGAATTATGCACTTCTTATGAATTATATTGGCCAGAAACAAGAGTTTAAGTTAAAATGCCATAATTATGGATTTGTTTCTTATAAGCATGAAGCTTTTCACTTCACAGGATATTAATTGATGAACTGGAATTGTGTGGATTACTTGTGATGTTTTTTATCTGCTGTTTGGACTTTCATTCTGATGGCACCCATTCACTGCAAAGGATTCATTGGTGAGCAAGTGATGCAATGCTAAATTTCTTCAAATCTGTTTCAATGACGAAACTCATCCACATCTTGAATGGCCTGAGGGTGAGTACATTCTGAGCCAACATTCATTTTTGGTTGAACAATTCCTTTAAATAAATAAAAGCTAAAAATCTTGGGGATTCTATAAGAGGTGTGTAAGCAGAAAAAGTTCTCACAGCTTTCTTCAGTATATACTTGCAGTTTTCTCTAATTGCAATTCATTTCTAGAAAAACCTCAACTTATGAATGTTCCAACGAGGCAAAAAAGTCCCACAACCACACAAGTTTTGATTAGAAAGTTTGATAACGAGTTATCAAGCTGAAGAACAATTGCTTTGTTAAATACTTGAGTGCTCTTAATGAAAGGGAGGTTGATGAGGATTGTAATTTAACACAAAAGGTAATAAATGACTGCTTTAAATCTAATTCATGCTTGAATACCATTCCTTCAGCCATCATCAATTTAGCTCGGGCATTAAGCTCCCAACAACTCTTAATTAGAACAAAGACATTTCTGGGAGATTAACTTTCTCTGAGCCTGCTGGGTCTGCCAGACCCTATTTGTGTCACAGCGAGAGGAAAGGTAAAGAGCCCAAAATATACTGATACTTCTGCTGAGCATTTGTGGTGTGAGTTACATATCTGTATTTGGTTATGATCAGTCATGAGTCTATGATCATGCAATGAAAAGGAGAGTGTTTCATTCTCAAACTGAGAGAATGGCTTTGCAACATCTAGGTATTTTAAAACAGTATTAAACATGCATTTTAATAATGCAACATAAACTCTCTGAAAAATGAAGGCTTAGCACCTTTTCCAGCAAAGAGCTTTCCGATCAATAACTTTCTTTTTTTCCTTTTTTTTTGCTATATAGGCTTCCTTATTTGTAGATTAAAAATGTTTTTAATGTTAGATTATAGGTTCTTCAGATCAGTTGGTTTCTGGGTTTTATGAAGCATTGATTTTTCTGAAAAACTATCAAATAAAAAGTTCTTTATTGAACTTTAAAAGTTCTTCTATGGCTTCAAACTTTCAAAATGTTTTTTTTTTTTCATGTCTGTATTTGTAAGAATGAACCTGCACATTTCAAAATCAGTATGTTTCCACATTGGCAGTTTAATTAAATACATTGTCTGAGTGCCTAACATTTTATGAATAATTTGATGCTAGTGCTCTGCCTTCATTCTTATTAATAGTTATTTATGCAATGCAACAGTTTTTCTTTTTCTCTGATTGCAGGACACCATATTGGTCATTGTGGCTGTCTTGGTCTTCCTTGTAGGCGTCTATGCGTTCTTCTACCTCAACCTGAGAACCGAGCTGGATCTGGATGTGGACGTGGACTGAAGGACTTTTCTCACAGATGCCGTCTCAGAAGATTCTGGACGGCTGAACCCATGAACTAATCATGGTGTGCCAGCAGTTTCATAGTATTACAGATTTCCTATCTTTGTCCCCTTTTATACCAGCAAAAGCTGAAAGAAGATGAGTCTTAAAGTGCGTAGAAGCATGAAGTTAAAGATTTTTTTCCCATGCAGAGTTAATCCTTGATTATTAATAAAGCTTCACATGTCCCACAGCTTTGGGATTTGAAGAACCAGCTTGTTTTCCATTTGGATCTTTTAGTTTTAAAAGAACAGTTCACCCAGAAATGAAACTTCTGTTATCTTTAGCTCACTCTCATGTCTTTTGAAATGCATTTGGCTCTCTGCATGAAACACAAAAGGAGCTATTTCTGTCACAATTTCTAGGCTGTTGTTTTTTTTATACAATCAAAGACTAGATTTTCACTGAATATCAACTTATATATCAGTGACAAATCTATCATATGGCTTCAGGAGACTTTTATGGTGCTTTTTGGAGTTTGCTTTGTGCTTTGGTGCTTTGTTTTCACTGAATGAAAAAGAAAAGCTCAACTTTTTTGTCAGTTCATTCAGATTTGGAATGACATGAAGGTGAGTAAATGATGACAGAATTTACATTTTTGGGTGACCTATCACTTTAACTTACTATTGTGCATTAGCACAGATGGATTCATTTTTAACCAAATTGTTTGAAATTTTATTACATAATACTTTGGAGAGAAAAATAAAATCCCCATCCTGTGGGAAAAAAAATTGTAAGTATTTCCAATAAATCAGATAGACGAAGCTATATTGCATTCCACACCACAAACACTTCTTACAGATCTAGACATCACAATGCTGGAGATCAGAGGCAATTTGTGATCTTGTTTGTGTGTGTAATACTGACATTCCCTGTCTCGTTTCTTGTCATCGTGCAGCTCGTTAGCATATCAAACGCCACACATTTTGGTTATTGAAAGCCAAAAGAGCATCAGAGAAGATACCAAACATTACCACGCAGACCTTGATGTGCTCTCCGCTTTTGTATGCATGCGTGTATGTGAACTCTAGAGGGACGTATAGAAACAGCACTTGAAGCATTATCAATCAGCGCAAGGTGCTGTTACTTTAAGCTAGCGTGCATCTTTTGATCTATCTCAGAAGATAAAACGCATAGCCCTGCCTTGGTCTCTGACATCCAGTGCTTCCTGTACACACTGCTGGGCCTGTGTGTGTGCGTTCGTGGGAGTAAGACAGAGTCGTAGGGTGGAAAATGAAAGGCTGAAGCTGATGACATTCAAAATTCATTTACATTCTCTTTGTATAGCGCATTGGATCTCGTACAAACGCACAGCAACGACTTATTTCATTCCAGGCCGTGAGAGTTGTTTTATCTTTCCCTGCATGAGGTATATGTGTCTAACTCAGGACAACTGCTTTGCTGCTTAGCCCTTATTTTCCTGGGACGTCTGACTGTTATCATTAATTCAAGGATTGATACCCTATTGAACAAAACATTTTTGTAGCCTGTCTTTGATTTGGACTCGAGAGCTTTCCAAATTCTTTCCTAGTGAGACAGAACTAAACCAAAACAAAGAGTCTCATGTTCCTTGTTGACTGTTTTGCTTGTTTTTCTTCCCTTGTTTCTATCATACTTGAGATAAAATAATAAACATTGTCAAAACACGTTGATATTGATAAAAGCTTGTTGTGTTCATTTTCGAAATCGCGTAACAATGTTGAGCATATAAATAGTATCTGTTTCAGTGCCTTGTGGCGTTTGACTTTTTAATGCCAAACAAACACACACACACTACGAGACCGAAGCACATCACCCTGTGCACAAAATGAAAGACTCAAGCTGTGTTCAGATTCACACAGTCCATACACAGTGTTTACTACACACTTAGTAAGGGGTATCTTTAAAGGATGATTATATACAAATAGAAATAAACATCAATTCTTCTTTAAACATTTTTATTATTGTCATCTCAGCAGTCATTTATCACTAACTTTAGGGGTTTCAATTTAGTATTGCAAATTCTAGAAAAATAAAATATAATAAATATTTTATTAAAATATATTTTATCAGATCAAAAAATCAAAGTAGGCACACCACAGCTCCAGAGATAGAAAAAATATTTATGTTCTCACCACAGGTGACTTTTCAAGCTTAGACGCACTTCACCGGATCAGTTTAATAGATAACATTTAAAGATAGATATAGAAGGTGTGTGTGTGTGTGTGTGTATGTGTGTGTAATATAATATACAACCAATTATCTATCTATCAATCTATAAATGTATATGTGTGTGTATATATATATATATATACACACACATATACATTTATAGATTGATAGATAGATAATTGGTTGTATATTATATTACACACACACACACACACACACACACACACACACATATATACATATATATATATATATATATATATAATTTGTTTTACAATTTGTCAGATAGAAAGCAATCTTCTAAATTTAGTTTTGGTGAATATAAGAGTAATTACAAATTGGTTAGTTTAATCTGTTTTTTAAAACGTGATGATAACTAAAATTGTCATTACAATGATTATAACTGTTAAATCGTGCACATTTCACAACTGCTTAGAAAGTTGTTTGTTGTATATTGTAAGGTTAAGTAGACTAATTATATGATAAAAGTTGGTGTGCAATGACTAATTGGAAAATTTCCCTACTTATTTTGTAGTGACACATCAGTGTTCACTTGTTACACTGTAAAAAAAAAAATAAAATAACGAAAATACCGTCAGCTGTGGTTGCCAGAATTTTACCATAAAAAATATGGTAGTAACATTTTCGGTTTAACAGTCTGAATTTAAATTCACAGAAAAAATATTAATATACAGTATAATGTTAATATACAGTACCAGCCTATTGAAGTATTAATATCTGTTTTGTACCTTTGTAATACACTGATAACCAGCAATAACAGGTGGTGATGAGAACCAAAAGCTCATCATAAACAGCTTTTCTACAAGCTGGAAAGGTAACTACTAATATATAGGTGCACAGTGTCATTCACAGATATAATAAACACCATCATGGTAACACACATGATACTGAAATAATGCAGTAAACCTTAATTTAACAACATTAGATGTAAGATAAAACCTGATAAGAAAAACTAATAAGAAAACTGATAAGAAAAAACTAAGAAGAAACATATAGTTATTTCAATGAAAAACATCAAATGTGAAGTGTCATGCAGGTAATTCTGGGAATGTCAATTTACCTTTTTTCACTGTAAATTATATAATGACTTGTTCTTTTTTACTTCCAAAAACCATAAAATTACATTAACTACAATTACAGTTTTTCACAGTATACAGTAGGAAACTGTTAACCAATTAACAGGTTTTTACTGTAGATTTTTACAGTCTTTTATTGTTAAAATCACACTCATTTTTTACAGTGTATGAATGTTGTTTGCATATATGCTTTCTGTGATTTCCTAAATTCTCTTGCTTGTCAGAACAGTGCACACATCTAATGGCTGGTTGGCCATATTTTAAAGGGGTCATGAACTGAGAAACCAAAATTCCCTTAATCTTTTGACATATAAGAGGTCATTGTACTATAATAAGTTTCAGAACTCAGAACTTTGTTGTTAGTCTAAAAACAGCTTATATTGAAGGCAGTCTGCCAAAACAACAGCTTTTGGAATGTTCTACTCTATGATGTAATAGTGTGGATAAGCACCGCCTCCAAAGAGGAAGATCAACACCTGCTTTAACATCACTGCCTGTTTAGCTCTGCCCACTGATTCGTGCATGTAGTGTTTACGAGAGAGGCGAACACGCAGGTCTAGGCAGAAACCAAACAATAAAGATGGCGCTGCACTGTAAAAAAAAAAATCTGTAAAATTTACGGTAAAAAAACGGCAGCTGTGTTCACCAGAATTTTACCGTAAAAAATATGGTAGCAATATTTTAAGGTTTAAGGATTTAACTTAAATTTACAATTAAAAAACGTATTTCTTTGACTGATGTAATGTTAATATACCAACCTATTGAAGTTCTGAAATCTGTTTTGTACCTTCACACAAAATCAGGTGGTAATGAAAAAGTCACATGATGAACCAAAGCTCACCACAAGCAGTTTTCCACAAGCTTAGAAGGCCAATACTAATAATATATACAAAATAAAATATACAAAATAATAGTTTGGTACGTTTTCGATACAGCAAAAAGAAAGAAATGCCAGAGAAATTTCCTTGATTTTTACCATTTTTATGATGATTTGTTACGGTGATTTGTTTTGCCCTGTTCGAATCAGTTGGAAAATGCCTGCCTAAATGCTGCGGGGATAGTTTGTAGAGTGTGTGTATCTCCTAGTTTTCGTCTAGTTCCATAATTCTGATATCGATAGGAACAATATTTTTAAAAAGCCTCAGAAAAACTGCCAAGAATGCCCACAACAGATGTTTGTACCTACAAACTTCTGAAAAATAAATTTGCCAAGTCTATGAAACCACCTCCTATAAAACTATGTAATATTTTAGGGGAAAAAACCCCCTGCACAAATAAATTAATGTTTACCTTTTATTTGTATTTAGGCTTCATACAAACAAAAATATGAAATCACTGTCAAATAAATGTAAGACCCTCAGGCTCACCTTAATAATATTAATATCTTTAACTAAACTACAGTGCCTTGCAGAAGTATTCAAACCCCTTCAATTTTTTTTTTATGTTGCAGCCTTACGTTAAACCGCTTTAAATTACTTTTTTCCACAACAATACACTCCACACACCATAATGACAAAGCAAATAACAGGTTTTTAACGTCTTTGCAAATTTATTATACATAAAAAAAACAAATGATTCCATTGCATAAGTATTCAAACCCTTATCTGGGACAATTTTAAATTTAAGTTTAAATTTAACTCAAGAGCATTCATGTTGCTTGTAGATGTTACTACACTTTTAGTGTAGTAACCTGTTAACCTGTGTCAAATTCAATTGAATGGGTATAATTTGGAATGGCACACACCTCTTAATAAAAGGTCTAACAGCTGAAAATGCATATCAGAGCAAAAACCAAGCCCTGAGGTCAAAAGAACTGCCTGTAGAGCTCAGAAACAGGTTTGCATCAAGCCACACATCTGGGGAAGTGTTCAGAAAAAATTGCTGCATTGAAGATTCACAGAATCATGTAGCCTTCATTATCCATAATGGAAGACATTTGAAACAACTATAACTCTTCCAAGAGCTGGCCTCCTGGCAAAACTGAGCAACTGATGGAGAAGGGCTTTGGTTAGACTGGTGACGAAGAAGCTGATGGTCACTCTAGTTGAGCTCCATGATCATATATGCAGATAGGAGAAACCTACAGAAGGACAAACATCACTGCAACACTCCACCAATCTGGGCTTTATGCTGGTGTGGTCAGACTCAATCTTCTCCTCAGTGAAGACACACAAAAACCCACTTGGAATTTGCAAAAAAAGCACCTAAAGGACCCTCAGACTCTGAGAAACAAGATTCTCTGGTCTGATGAACCTCAATTCTAAGCATCATGTTTGAAGGAAACCAGCTCTGCTCATCACCTGCAGAGTACCATCCAAAAAGTAAAGTGTGCTGGTAGCAGCCTCATGCTGTGGGGCTGTTTTTCAGCGGCAGGGACTGAGGGACTCATCAGAGTAGAAGACAAGCTCAGTGCACCAAAATATAGAGATAGCCTTAATGAAAACCCAGTCCAGAGCATTCAGAACCTCAGACTGGGCAGAAGGTTCACCTTCCAACAGGACAATGACCCTAAGCACAGAGCAAGAGTGGCTTATAGACAACTCTGTGAATGTCCTTGAGTGGCCCAGCCACAGCCTGGCCTTGAACCCAATCAAATATTTCTGGAGAAACCTGAAAATGTGCATCTGCCCCCATCCAACCCGACAGAGCTTGAGAGGTGAACAGGTGAGGTGAAGAATGGCAGATAATTTCCAAATGCTGATAAGCAAAGCTTGTCACATCAAACAAAAAAGACTTGAGGCAATAAAGGTGCTTCAGCTAAGTACTGAGTTAAGGATTTGAATACTTATGCAACGTACTTATTTCAGATTTTTTATTTTTTATAAATTTTCAAAATTGTGACAGTTCTGTTTTTGCTTTGCCATTATGATGTATGGAGTGTTGATTGATGTGGGGGGAAAAAAAGTAATTTAATGCGGTTTAACATAAAGCTGCAACATAACAAAACATGAAAAAATTAAGGGGTTTGAATATTTCTGCAAGGCACTGTATAACATAGGCTGATTATTATTATAGATTGAAACAAAAGTGCTTCAGCCAGGATAAAGAATATGAAAAGTGCTCAGAGTTGCTGCAGAAAACAGAAAAAAGAGTGAGCATCAACAAAAACATGTTTCTGGAGAAGGGCTCACTGAAAATGCAAATTCATTCTCTCCAGCAGGAAGCGCTTCTGGAGCGGTAGTAACAGTGGTTTCCCCGGTAATGGCTGTATACAAAGCAGTATATTATCATATATATTGCCATATATATTGATATTGAATTATTGTCCAGCCACTAGCCATATTGCAATGAACGTGCTAGTCCAGCCTATGCCTAACTGGAGTAGTGTGTTTTTCTTTAGGGGCTGTTACGTCATTTGGGCTGCCTTGTTGAGCCCAGTGGCACTGAGAACATTAGGCTATATTTCACACTTATTTCTTACTTATATTTTATTTCCCAAATGTGATAGGATTAGTCCAACGAATCGTTCGGTTTGTAATTCGTACCCAAACGAAACCCTCGTACTAAACGGTTCAATACGAATACGTGTATACACCCCACACAAACACTAAACACCATCATGGTGACACTCATAAAACTGAAATATGCAATAAACATTAATTTAACAACATTAGATGAAACATACAATCCTAATAAATATAACTGATAAGAAAAAACTAAGAAGAAACATAGTTATTTCAAAGAAAAAACATCAAATTTGAAATGCAACTCAGGGAATTCTGGGAACATCAATTTACGGTTTTTCCCTGTAAATTATGCATTCTTTTTCACTTCCAAAAACGGTATTTTACCATAAAATTGTCTGAAACATCTATTACAGTTTTTCACCGTATATGGTAGGGGAACTTACCATTAACCATTTAACAGGTTTTTACTGTAGCATTTTTTAAAGTGTACAGACAACAAGATGCTGTGCAGTGCCAAGTTGTGGAAAAAGTGTTTGCGTTACATTCCTTCCTTCTGATCCCAATGTTAAGAAAGAGTGAATGAACTTTATTTTTAATAAAGATTCAGACTGCATCAGTAAGAACTCGGTCCTTTGTTCACCTAAATTTACCATGGATTCGTTTACAAATAGGCCTAAGGCACAATTCGACGCGGGATTTTCAAAAACATTGAAACTAAAAGACGATGCTATACTGACTATATTGGATCCGACAGTAATGTCGCAACACAAGTGTGAGTAACTGTTTATTACGTGATGCTTTGTCTCTTCTTACAGATCGTTTGATATGTATTGAGTTATTTATGCAGTTTTGACCTAAATCACAGCAGCGTCCATATATGAGGAATGCACACTGTCAAACATACACAACGAGTAGCCAATCACAGCAGTGGGCATTTACTTCCGAGTCTACAATCCACCACACCTCTTCTAACAGTGTTCTGATAAGGGGGCTTAAAAGCAGGACAGAATATAGTTTTTTACTTCTAAATTATAATGTTTTTTGATGTAAAAATCTTGATAACATTATTAGTGGACCTCAGAGAACAGTACAAAATGAAAAACAAAGGCAGTTCATGACTCCTTTAAACCAATTTGCACACTAGAATTGTGTCACTGGTGGACACACACTTGGCTACATTCTGGGGCTTTTTGTTACAGATTAATTGCAAACTTGGCTTGTAAGAAGTCCCCTCGTTCCTTCCATCTCACTGGGCCTTGTTAACCTCTGGAGCTGGGTTTTTGTGTTTGTAGGTGGGTGTGTGCGGGCAATGTTTGTGTAAGTTAGCAGGTATGGCTCAGCTGTTGCCATGGTTGCCCTGGCTGCAGAAACCCTCCCGAGAGGCCACATGCTCTTGGGTTAGCAGTATGAGCGCCCCTCTGCCTCGGTCATTAAGTCAATGGCAGTTAAACTGTAGGAGCCCAGCCTAACCATGCCCAATGCCACCAATGTCAATTATATCCAGTATCACTGTGTTAGTTCATGAACCCTGGACTACAGCTGGGAGCTGTTCACATTCACACCCCACTACACTCATTAGCAGCAACAGGTGGCCAGTAGTGGGCAAACAGTGGAAGTCGAATGTAGCTCTGGAAAATGGCACTGCTTCCGTAATTATCTCTACAGCTACTGTAGCGGCTGCATGTATTTGTGTATATGCTGCTATCTTCTTACTTTAGAAATTTCATATATGTATGTATATATATGTGTGTATATATATATATATATATATACATACAGATGCATCTCAAAAAATTTGAATATCGTGAAAAAGTTAATTTCTTCTTGTAACTTGTAACTTAATCTCAAAATATTAGAATATTTCCTAAGATCAATCAAAAAAAAGGATTTGCAAAACAGAAAAGTTCAAGTTATGTAAAGATATGCTTAAAAGTATGTTAATTTATGTACTCAATACTTGGTCGGGGCTCCTTTAGCACAAATTCCAGCAACAGTGAGGTGTGGCATGGAAGCGATCAGCCTGTGGCACTGCTGAGGCACTATTGAGCCTTCAGCTTGTCTGTACTGTTGGATCGACTGTTTCTCATCTTTCTCTTGAAAATATCCCTTAGATTCCATATGGGGTTTGGGTCAGGCATGTTGGCTGGCCAATCAAGCACAGTAATATCATGGTCAGCAAACCACTTGGTAGTGGTTTTGGCACTGTGGGCAGGTGCTAAAGTCCCGCTGGAAAAGGAAATCAGCATCTGCATAAAGCTTGTCAGCAGATGGAAGCATAAAGTGCTCCAAAATCTCCTGGTAGACAGCTGCATTGACTTTGGACTTGATAAAACACAATGGACCAACACCAGCAGTCGTCACGGGATTCCAAATCATCACTTACTTAGGAAACTTCACACTGAACTTCGAGTAGCTTGGATTCTGTGCCTCTCCAGTCTTCCTCCAGACTCCAGACCTTGATTTCCAAATGAAATGCAAAATTTACTTTTATCTGAAAAGAGGACTTTGGACCACTGAGAAACAGTCCAGTTCTTTTTCTCCTTAGCCCAGGTAAGATGCTTCTGACGTTGTTTCTGTTTCAGAAGTGGCTTGGTAGTCCTTTTCCTGAAGAGGTCTGAGCATGGTGACTCTTGATGTGCTGACTCCAGCTTCAGTCCACTCCTTGTGAAGCTCTCCCAAGTGTTTGAATCGGCTTTGCTTGACAGTATTCTCAAACTTGCGGTCATCCCTGTTGCTTGTGCACCTTTTCCTACCCAATGTCTTCCTTCCAGTCAACTTTGCATTCAGTATGCTTTGATACAGCACTCTGTGAACCCCTTTCAGTAATGACCTTCTGTAAATTCCCCTCTTTGTGGAGGGTCTCAATGATTGTCTTCTGGACCATTGTCAAGTCAGTAGTCTTCCCCATTATTGTGGTTTCAAAGAACAAGAGATACCCGGAATTTATACTGTAGGGATGGTCATTTAATGAAACTCAAATATAAATATTCTAATATTTTGAGATACTGGATTTTTGACTTTCATGAGCTGTAAGCTCTAATCATCAAAATTAAAACAAAAAAACTTTTGAATTGTTTTACTTTACATGTTATGAATCTAGAATATATGAAAGTTTCACTTTTTGAAATAAATTGCAAGAAAAAAAATGAACTTTTTCACGATATTCTAATATTTTGAGATGCACCTGTATGTATATACGTATATATATATACACACACACACACACACACATACACATACACACACAATATAAATACAAATAAATAAATTTCACAAAATATTTTTTCACATTAATAATCTCAACATTCAAAATTGTTTAAATTATATAGAGAGAGAGAGTGACAGACAGACTCAAGTGCTTTATTCTTCTAAAGTCTTCTGAAGGCATTTGATATATATATATATATATATATATATATATATATATATGGGTCAAAGACGTAAAGATATCTGCATCAAAAGAAATTTACAAAAATGATTTTATGTGCATAGAAAGCACATTAAATGTAATTAAAGTGTCTACTTTTAAGGTTTTAAATGTGTTTTTGGAGAATAAAATGTCAAAATTTGGTTGAAATAATGTTACATTGTCATTCAGTGTAACACAATATTTATGTAAAAAATCAAACATGCTTATTTTAACTTGTACATATTAAAATATATAAAAGAATAAGGGAGCATATTAAATTTTATTGTGTTTTAAATGAGTAAAAAATTCTTACTGACAAACAGGCAAAACCTAGGATAATGGCAAATTTTAAAAATGTAAAATTACAACTAATTAGTATCTGGGGTGAAAGTAATTAGCCTTTTAATATGTCGTAAATTGATTTTTGTTGTAAATATGCCTGACAAGACTGTTACACTGAATGACATTTTAGTGAGTGTCTTCTGTAAATCAGGGAAAAATGTATGATATTTATTTTGTGCTCAGACAAACAAAAACACAATTGAAATTGAATTAAATAGAAAACATTTTAATTTTTTTTGGGGGAAAAACAACAACAATTAAACCAGTATTACACTTATTTTTATGCTTACACCCTTTTTCCATCTTTGACCCATATATAGACTCAAGTGCTTTATTCTTTTAAAGTCTTCTGAAGTCATTTGATAGCATTAATGACATAAAACTGTGTGATGCATTTTGATTTTTCTTTTCCTACTGTCATATTATTGAATTTTACTTTTCCTTACCATAGTTTATTGAACCTTTTCACCTCCAGCACTTTCATAGTTTGGCTCTCTGACCTTGGTTCCTTCATCTTGTGTCTGTCTTTGTTGTTACCTCCATTCCTCCATTCAAGGAGGGACCGCTGGCTGACTGCTCTCATTGATCTATGGCACATTTCCTGCAACATTCATATTGATTTCTGACACGTTGTCTGTTATAAGATCTTAAGAAGTCCTTACATGGTTCGCTGTAATTAACATGCTCTACAAAAGGTTCTACGACCTTGGCTGCCTTGTCATCCCAGAGATTTCAGCTAATTGGAAATGATCAATTGAATTTTATTTCCATGCCTTTACATGGGAATTAATCAGGTGCTACCAAGGCGGCATTTACCGTGACCTTAGCAGCGCTGCCAGGAGTTTGCGTTCTGTGGCGCCGTAGCTTTGGGTGACAAATGGACTGGTTACGGTGGCCTGAGATTGTCTCATTAGTCATGTGAAGTATGTCAGCTGGAGTAATTACTTCGGCTCAGGTCCACCTCCTGCTTGCTAAAGCTGAGAGAGCTTCCCACACACGTACACGCATTTCCCTCAGACAAAAAATGCTGTTGGTTCTGTGATGAATCATAATCATGGTCCAGAAGTAGTGTGAAATGGAAGTGTTCAGTCTTGCTAGACCTGCAACCAGTCCGTCATCAGCTGTCTCTGGCTTTTTAATGTAACTGCATTTCTGCTTGTGCTTTTTGCTTTCAGTAAGTGTTAAGAGTTAAGCCTCTGAAATTAACAGCTCAGACTTGTGCAATGCTGCACTTAAATTGATGATTTATGTAAGTGTCTGCAGTGCTCAGCTATAGCATTTCTTAATTTCGAAATCTTTACTTCAGGCTGATCTGTTGAACTTCATCATGCTCTGTACTATGCTGCTTTATATTCTCAATAATTAACAATAATTGTCAGTTTGTGCTACTAAGTTGTCTTAAATTGAAAATTCTGTCATCATTTTACTCTTCTGTGAAAGGAGACTTGCATGATGCTCTGAGCAGACATGTACAGTACACTACAAATCTTACGGAGTACAATAAAAGTTTGGGGTTGGTAAGATTTTTTTTTATTATTATTTGGTGAAAGAAAACTATTATGTTCATGAAAACTGATTTTTTAAAATCAAAAATTTTGTAAAAACAGTAATATTGTGCAATATTATTACAATTTAAAATAACAATTTTCTGTATTGATATATTTAAAAAAAATAATAATAATTCCTGTGATGCAAAACTGAATTTTAATCAGCCATTACTCCAGTATTCAGTGTCACATGATCCTTCAGAAATCATTGTAATATGATGATTTGCTGCTCAAGAAACATTTCTTATTATTATCAAAAACAATGAAATGAGGTAATGAGGTTGAAAACAGTGCTGTATAATATTTTGAAAACATGATATTTTTTTCAGGATTCTCATATGAACAAAAAGTTAAAAAAAAATAACAGCTTATAACTTATAGTTTTTAATAAATAAAAGTATATATATATATATATATATATATATATATATATATATAGTTAGTGTAATTATAAAATAATTCACTATTACTTTAATTTAATAATAATTATTATTTTAAGTATCAAAAAAATATTATTATAAATTATATAATATACTATTTCCATTAAAGACCTATTTAATCACTTGATGAGGGTGTGTCCTCTGGTATTGGGGGAAGGGACATTAGAGTTCTAAAGATTTTGATTGGACAAAAATCTGTATGGTGCAGGATGAGTCATCAATGATTTTGATCTGTTTTCTTAGAAGATAAAACTGCATACAGCAACTAAAATCTGCTAAAAGCTAATCTTGCAAAATGTAGGAATACATTTTTAAGTAGATAACCTCAAAGCTTGCAGACATGGACTAAAAGCCACAAAATGATGACGAAAAGACAAGACCATCTAGAACAATTCCATGCACAACCTGTGACACGAAAGGCAACAGAATAAGGATTTTAAGAATTCAGAGCAGGTCAGCTTTTTTGTATATCCTCTCTGCTCTCAGTATTTCCTGTGTAGTGTGTGTGTGTGTGTGTGTGTGTGTGTGTGTGTGTGTGTTTGTGTTAAGTATTCAGATCACTTCCTGGTCTGGCTGTATGCTCCAGTGAAGCACGCACTCGTTCTCACTGACTGCGCAGACACCTGCAGCACTGACAGACAGGCGAGAGACGAGAGGAGGGTCACACTCAGGAGAGGCTCATTTACTCTCTCTTCCTCTCTGCATAGTTTTTCCTCCCTCTTACTATTACCCTCGTCTCCCCTCTCCTCTTTTATCCTCCCTTCATATTCCTATGTGACAGGTGGGCCTGGCAACCCCAATATGTGTCAGTAACAGTATCCCACTCAGTCATTAAGGGTGCGCTGGCGGCACCGGAGCTCATGATCCACATCACAAGCAGACTCTAATCCCACACAGGGAACACCTACCTTCTCATTTCTCTCTGTCTCTCTTACAACATTCTTTTCCCATCTCTATTTTTCTCCACCTGTCCCTCGTTATTTTTGCTTTCTTCTCCCACACGTGCGTTTTTTTCCCCCCAAGAATTATTTAGTGTAATGCTTTCATGCTACCTGCAGCGTATTTGCATTTCAAAGAGTCTGTGCATCGTATACACAATTAGGGATGATTATACAATTGCATTTCCAGATTTTGCAGCGGTCTGATGCACACTATTATAAAGAGCTTTATATCCGTCACTTACAGAGCAAATCAAATCAAATCTATATTTGTGCATATTTCAACACTGTAATATACATACACTCTGCAATAAAAATGTGATGTTATCTTAAAGTAACAGTTCAACCAAGCCTGAAAAAATTGTTATTCTTATTTATAATTATTGTGGCATCAAGTTCACGTTGACGTGAATTCAAGATAAATGTTAAATTATATAATCAATGCATATTTTTATACTATTATTTTCATTTTATTTTTTACTATTAATTTTATTTTCATATTAAGAGGCGTTTCTGCTTGACCTACTTTTGTATTTGGGTTGGTTGAGACATTTTTACATTTGCTCATGTAAGTGTAATTTAAACATTGTTTATGCTAATGTTCTATTTACAAATGTTAATAGTTTATTTAATTCAATAATAAATATATTGTAACTGTAATAATAGAGATATCTAAAATCTGTTTTTATCACTTCTTAAATCAGAAAATGCTTTCAACAGCCAGAAGAAAAAAAGTTTTTAGGAATAAAATGTTGTATAAAACGAATGCTATATGAACAAACCCCTCTGTAAAAACCTTCAGAATATAGATAGGAATAAAACTATCAAGTTTGATGTAAGTGCTGCTGAAATGGAGATTTCTGACTTTATATAGGAGAAAATCATTTTAAAAATGAATCCACAGATGCAAATAGATAAAGTGCAATAAAATAAACAAATCTCTGACATCATTGTTCCAAACATGTATGAGTTTCTTCTGTTGAACAAGTCGAAGAATGTTGGTAACCAGACAGTTGACTGTAGCCATTGACTTCCATAGTAGGTGAGAAAATATTGAATTTTTGGGTGAACTATCCCTTTAAAAGTGTATTTTGAAAAGTCAAATAGTGCCAAATCTCAAAACTAACCAGTGCATGAAAAATATATCATAAGATTAGGATATTGGATTAGGATATAATTACCTCATGAAGCACATTTTAAATGACATGTTACAATGTAGTTCAACAGAATGATCTGTGGCCTCAGATACAAGAGTACAATGCCTCACCAGACATCAACATTCACAATGATATTTGAAGTAATATTAGATTTGCATATTAAGGCCACTTGGAGGCCGCCGTGTAGGGAACAGAACGCGGGGCGATGAGATAGCAAAGCCACGGCGCGTGTGAGACTGATGTGCATGCATTAGGAGGATCGGCGGCTGTGTGGATTAGAACACCTCTGTGTTTTGTGAGGTGTGTGGTAATGCCAGACTTAAAGGATTTCTGAGCCTATCACACAGCCTGATTGGATCCCTAATCCCAGATGTGCTTTTAATATCAGAGCAGAGCAACCCAAATAGAATGTGTAAGGGAAAGGACACAGTGAAATCTGATTCATGTGAATGATGAGTTTGTTTAAGAGTGCTGCTGCATTCATCCATAACCAGGGAAAGGAAGGTAAACAGAGACGAATAAATATTAAGCAGTTTAGAATCCGTTTTTGAAATATGTATCTGTGTGTTTTGGCCAGCACATCGCAGGTGTTCAACAGGTGAGCTATGCCACTACGTATTGTCTATTTGCATGCTTTCTTTCCCTCTCTCTCTCTCTCTGTTTGCACTGGCTCATTGTGTTATTCATAGAAACACACCTGGGCTCTGCGCACCTGGTCCGGCTGGCCGTCAGAGCGTGGCGCATTGCCAGTTCCAGTCGAGACCAGGAACCACACATGTATACACACACACACAACACACACACAACATCCAGCCCTCCACTTGATAAGCAACAGCCAGCGAGTATCACAGAATTAAATTGTACAGAAAATATCTCAGAGCCACAGGTGCAAAGACTGTGGAGAGATAAAGGCTTGCAGGAATGCTTTGATTGTATATCAGAAGACATAATTCACATTAGACTGTAAAAACTAGAATTAGCATTATGAAATTTATTTAAAAAAAAAAAATCCCATAGAGATTATATTTTTATCTTATTTTCTAGTTAAAATATCTAAAAATCCTTGAAACAAGATAAATCAACACTGCATAAGATTAAGATTACGATTTGTTTTCAGAGAACGCATTTTTAATATGAGTGGATTTTGTCTTACTGCAGTGGCACATTTTCACTTGTTTTCAGTGTACATTTACACTCCATTAAATAATAAGGTACTCAAAACACAATTCATCAAGGAGTCACACTGCTGAAAATCTGTTATTAATCAGTGTGATGTTCTTATTATTCAGTACAAACATATAACCATTCTTGAAATAAGATCATTTTACTTAAGAAGCAAAATTACATCAAATATTAATATTTCTTTTGAATGTGATGAATGTTAGTTTATAGGGAGACTGGTGCTATAGGTGTCATATGGGTTATCACAATTTTTATTTTTCAATTAAATGGGGCAATAAATGTGAATTAATAATTATCAGAGTAAAACACAAATGTAAACATACAGAATTATAGCAACAGTATTTTTGTGAATAGTGATCAAACTAAAATATACAACATAGTGGATGTTAAATATATATATATATATATATATATATATATATACACATATTATATATACTGTATATATATATATATATATATATATATATATACAGTGCCCTCCACTAATATTGGCACCCTTGGTAAATATGAGCAAAGGTGGCTGTAAAAATAAATCTGCATTGTTTATCCTTTTGATCTTTCATTCAAAAAATTCACAAAATTCTAACCTATCATTGAAGTAAAACAATTGAAAGTGCAGGGAAAATCTCATTGTGAAATAAATGCTTTCTCTAGTTCATATTGGCCACAATTATTGCAATGTCCTTTTTCCAAGATAGCAGCCCTGATTTTTCTACTGTAACGCCTAAAGAGTTTGGAGAACACCTGATAAGAGATCAGAGACCATTCCTTCATGTAGAATCTCTCCAGATCCTTCAGATTCACAGCTCCATGACGGTGCTTCTCCTCGTTAGTTCACCTCACTCGTTTTCTATAGGGTTCAGGTCAGAGGACTGGGACAGCCATGGCAAAAGCTGCATTTTGTGCTCAGTGACCCATTTTTGTGTTGATTTTGATGTCTGTTTTGGATTATTGTCCTGATAGAAGATCCAACCACAGCCCATTGTAAGATTTCTAACAGAGGCAGTCAGCTTTGATTTTTTATTTGTTGGTATTTGATAGAATCCATGATGCCATGTATCTGAACAAGACGTCCAGGACCTTCTGCAGACAAACAGGCCCACAACATTAAAGATCCAGCAGTATATTTAACCGTGGGCATGGGGTACTTTTTATCCCTGTTTGTACTAAACCCATCTGGTGGGTTTGCTGCCAAAAAGCTCTTTTTTTTAGTTTCATCTGAGCATAGAAGCCAGTGCCATTTGAAGTTCCAGTTGTGTCTGACAACTGAATATGCTGGAGTTTGGTGTAGTGTGTTAATGTGGTGATGTAGGGGCTGTTTGATTTTAGGCTTTCTGACCCCAAGACTCAACAATTTTCTGCAATTCTCCAGCTGTGATGCTTGGAGAGTCTTTATCCACACAAACTCTCCTCCTCAGCGTGCATTAGGACGATATAGACACACATCCTCTTCCAGGCAGATTTGTAACATCTTTAGTTGACTGCAACCTCTTAATTATTACCCTGATGGTGGAAATGGGGATTTTCAATGCTTTAGCTCTTGTCTTACAGCCACTTTCTATTTTGTGAAGCTCAACAATCTTGTTCTGTATATCAGAACTGTATTCTTAGGTTTAACTCCTTGTGATGAACGGAATTTGGCCTTTGTGCGCCTCATATTTATAATCCTGTGGAACAGGAAGATATGGCTGGGCAATTTCATTCTCCTAAGTCACCCTGGTGTGCTGCAAAATGTAAATATGAATGGGAATATACTTCAGAGATATTTTACTAATTTTAAGAATTTCTAGGGGTGCGAATAATTGTGGCCAACATGCATTGGAGAAAAGCATTTATTTCATCATGAGATTTCCTCCCCACATTCAATTGTTTTACTTCAATGATAAGTTTGAATTTTGTGAATTTTTTGAATGAAAGATCAAAAGCATAAACAATGCAGATTTATTTTCACAGACACCTTTGCTCAGATTTACCAAGGGTGCCAATATTAGTGGAGGGCACTGTATATATATTGGATTGTTAAGTGTTGATATCAGTTGTTCAATGTTGTTGGAGGTGCCATTAATAGGAGTACTGATGCTGATAGCTTTGGACTTAAAAGGAAATTCAGCTGATATAGCTAGTGCTTTTTATTGCTTTTTATTGTTGCTGTTCGATTTTAAGTAGTGACAATAAGAATATGTCTTTGTCCAATAAAATATTTTAGAAGCGAAACAATCGTATGCAACCTGTTTTGTTGTGCATAACATGAGTTATAGTGTGAATGTACGGTAGCTTTTTGTAGTATTTGTCTATAGACAAATTTAAATATTTACTAGAATAACAGTGTGAAACTAGCATCCATTTCCCCACTTTATGAATAATATATATATATATATATTTTATCTCAAGAAAAAAAGTGCACACAAAGTACACTCACTCTACAAGCATAAATGTAACCTTATTTCTTTAAAAAGATGTCTGATGAAGGCCTTAAAGTTGGCTGAAATGTTCATTTTATTTAATTTTTTAAGATGAATCTCCTCTATAGTTGGTTGAACACCTGCTTTTCAAGTTTTGTGGGGTTTTTTTCAATTTATTGTACTTTTTTTTATTTAAGGATTAGTTCACTTCCAGAATAAAAATTTTGTTCACGACTTCACGCATTACGTAATCACATTGTGAAGGTCACGCGTGTTTAACGCTTTGTCTGTGTGCTTCAGTTAAAAAATGTAGGGTAGGTGATTACATAATGCATGAGGTTGAGCTAGTGCAAGACGAGAATTTGTAGTTAAAAAGTATATAAATTTGTATTTTTTTTAGAAAATGACAGATCACTTCACTAGATAAGACCCTTATTTCTTGGCTGGGATCATGTAGAGCAATTTGAAGCTGCATTGAAACTGCATTTTGAACAGCCTGATCTCATGATGAAAACGTACCTGTGGGAACTTTTTTGCAAGATGCGAAACACATACCACCATATATGTTTCGTGACATATTTGACGTGAAATGTCCACTGAGTAGCACTAAAAGAGTGTTCGTTTTTTCACCGGAACAGATGAATGTACATATGGTACATTTTATGCGATGTTGGTTTTGTACGTGTCACCGCAGTTCTGACTTGGAATGTCCGTTGAGTGGCGCTATAACTAGGGTTGGGTATCGTTTGTTTTTTTTTTCGATACCGGTGCCAAATCGATACTTTTAAAACGGTGCCGGTACCTAAACGGTGCCTGAACCGATACTTGTTATATATATTATATATATATATATATATATATATATATATATATACATACTGTATATGGAACTCATGAAGCTCCAGGAAATCCCCAATATGGACAAAGGCATTGCTATCGCTGTAACTGAGTAAACAGAAGATATAAACGTTTTGAATGATAAAACAAATACATTAAACACTCAACTATGACAATATATAGTTTGTCTGTGTTATTCAAGCCATCTCTGGTATTTTCATAAAGTATATTTATAATCCATTGCTAATCAATGCATTAGTAGCCTATGGAACATATTTTCTGCCTCATTCTGTGACAAGAAGCTACATCAGATCACAAAAGGAAGCCAACTGGTGTTGTGGACTAAAAAGGTTATAATGTTCTCTTTTGTTGGACAACAGGTTTAAAAACATGAATAAGAGAACTTTAGCTTTAGGCATTTTAATTAAAGCTAGGGCTGGGCGGAGTTTGTACGATATCGATATATTCTTTATAAGTGATACGGTATGAAGCAATACCGTTAATATTGATATACAGTAGTTTGATACGAGCGCATCTGATAAAATATCTAGGGAGGACACAGACTGAACTGCTGCTGAGAAAGTGCATAACACAATTTGTTCTAAACATGTGACAAGCTTTATATGAAGGGCTTTTAAAAAAACTCGTAAGATATAGTAGCCTATAGCTTCAGTTTAAAGCGGCTCGCGCTCTACCTGTCGATGCTCTGACAGAAGACCGTGTGCCGCTGACAGACGCTTCTCGAGCTGTTTAATGTGTTTGCTGTTCTCCGTAATGCATAACACATTTCACAGGTATATTCTCCATCTGTAAATGTTAGAAAGCCATGGAAATATTTCCATTTTGCTGTCAGAAGTGCGTGAGCTTTTGCTTTGCGATTCTCCGCTAAACTTCACAGACTTCATTTACAACGAGCGCCGCCGCGCATGCGCGCCAAACAGACGGAGCGCAATGAAGGAGCGCAATAACTCTGACTAAAATATACATTTTCTCAGTCGGGAAATTATTTTTCTCGTGCGGTGCCGGTGATGATGCTTCTTACGTTCGTTTCGGAGAATAAAAGGACAAATATTTTAATCGATCGCTCAGGCATGGCACCGAAATCTGCATTCTGATTCGGTTCTAGTACATACCGGTTACATAGGTACCGGTGCCATATTGGTACCGGGTTTCGGTACCCAACCCTAACTATAACTCTAATGCTCCGTGACGTTTTAAAATAAAGTACCATCTGCACTACACCTAAACCTACCCGATAGTATGAACAAAAGCGAATGTGACATAAAAACACAATCACAATGCTGTTTTAGCTTGTTTTTCAATCTCTCATCTTTCAGCTCTTTCATTGTGAGTCATGTTTTTGACAGGATTGGTACCCAAGGATTCCACATCCTAAGTCCAATTCCGTGGCGGCTGAGCTACTGAGCAAGCTTGTTACGTCCAGAAAGTGAAACATGTTCATTTCTGTTGGAAACTGCAGTGATATTTACTTATTGGTATGTATTTCGCGTCTTATCAAAAAGTTCCCACAGGTACGTTTTCGTCATGAGATCAGGTAGATTTTGGACCTTCAATCCGTTGGCCACCATTGAAGTCCACTATATGGAGAAAAATCCTAGAATATTTTCCTCAAAAACCTTAATTTCTTTTTGACTGAAGAAAGCAAGACATGAACATCTTGGATCACATGGGGATAAGTAAATTATCAGGATATTGTTATTCTGGAAATGAACTAATCCTTTAAGTTTCACTAAGTCCTTAAGTAAAGTTTGTGTCCAACAGATCTTTTAGACTGAATCATCAGTGCTAAAATTACGAAAGGCCTGTATATCAGTGTCTTCAGTTTGGCAGCAGTGGCAAAAGATGAGCAAAGATGCTGTGAAAGGAGAGAGTGATCAATCTCACTGTGAAACACTGCATCAACCAGCCCATTACCCCTCCCTCGCTCTTTTTGCCTGAAGCCAGCCGTCTTTATTTCACCTGGCTTAGGGTCTCCTGTCTGCAGTGAATAGTGAGGTCTGTG
Source organism: Tor tambroides (assembly GCA_021397915.2). Taxonomy (NCBI): domain Eukaryota; kingdom Metazoa; phylum Chordata; class Actinopteri; order Cypriniformes; family Cyprinidae; genus Tor; species Tor tambroides. Next base: position 50,085 of record JAFVLL020021487.1, read on the forward strand.
TGGGGCCCCTGGGGAGAGATGGGAAACGAGCAGTGACCATGAGAACTGCCCTCAGCATGAAAGCAGGGGCACTGCCCCGTAACAAGGGCACAGGGTGGAGTATGCAATTAAAGGCGCTAAACATGTCCACCGCCACTCTTCTCTCTCTGAGGTCCACCACTGTCCCCCAAGGGCAGGAGAGACCAACCGCCACTCTTGCTCACAGATGCCGCCATCCCTCCCTACAACAAGACCAGTGAGGGACCCCGGCATGGCCTGCGGGTCAGAAGGGTCAACGCGAGAGATATTCTCTCAAAGAATTATGAAGGGATGTCTTTCATCCTCTGATTTCTTTGCTTTTTCTTTTCAGTGGTCATTCTAGATGTTTAGTGCATTGTGATATTATAGTGGGACAGATTGTGGGAGAATGAACACAACAGAGACCATTCATGAGATCCCATGTGAAGCTAACTCAGGTCTGATCAGAGCTGAACAGGGAAACGTCAAAACTTTATTCAGTCTGTCCCCAGACTTGTATTATAGTTTTACTTTTAATTTGTTCAGTTGGGGATCTGAGATCACTAGTAAAAATGTTTCTATTTTTCATTTTATTCATTTGATACATTTTTTTTCATTGCAAATTGTATTGTCAACATAAATTAAATGTGGAGCTGAAAAGTGAACATGACTTTCTGAATGTCTTAAAAAGATTTCCCCCTTTTGTTTTAATGACAGTGGCACTCAAGCTCCATGAACCCTACAAAACCTTACATGTGTGTTGACAGTTTGCACAGGTGTCTCAACCTGCCATTAGAAAAAACAGTATTTATAGTTTTCCATTTGACTCTCAAATACTCCTGACAAAACACACAACTCCAGGTACACATGCACAAACCTGCCACTTGAGCACCATCTCATGTTTGTTTTTATTTTTTGTTTTTTGTTTTGTTTTGTTTTGTTTTGTTTTGTTTTGTTTTGTTTTGTTTTGTTTTGTTTTGTTTTGTTTTGTTTGCACAGGTTTTTCCACAGTTTTCACTCAGGTTTTTACTACTTTATGGAAACATACACTGCCATTCAAAGGTTTGGGGACAGTAAGGCTTTTTTATGTTTTGAAAAAAAGTTAATAGTTTTATTTAACAAGGATGCATTAAACTGATTAAAATCACAATATGACATAAATCCTGTTCTTGGGAACTTTCTATTCCCTAAAAAAATGTGAAAATATTGAACACTGAAAACACTGATAATAATAATAAATGTTTCTTGAGCAGCAAATTAGCATATTATAGTGATTTCTGAAGGATCACACAGAAGACTGGAGTAATTATGCTGAAAATTCAGCTTTGCCATAAATAACATTTTAAAATATATTTAAATAGAAAACATTAAAAAATCTTTTAAAATGTGTACATTGAAGTCTTAGCTACAAAAGAGCTGTTGAACATTTGAATATTTAGCTTGAATGACAAATTAACATAACATAATATATACTGTATATATATATATATATATATATATGTGTGTGTGTGTGTGTGTGTGTGTGTATTTATTTATTTATTAAAATAAAATATATATATATTTTAAGCGGGTTTTGAACTGGTTGGAAACCACTGATTTGAATCACTGCAAGAGAACAAAAAATGTATTTGTGTAGTTTTGACTCAAAACCTTATACTTACTAACTTATTGTAGACATATGACAACAATAGCCCTAGTCTCCCTTACAACAAGACTACATCAAGACAGTTTCTCTCTTCTTTTATTGTTTACACTGAGGAACGCAGATCATGAGAAAATGGCCAACTGTTGATGCGTTTTCTCCTCTCCCAGCAGGGACTGTGTCCCTCAGGTGTGTGTCTTGACATGGTTCTCCTAAGGGAGGCTGAGCCGGTTGTCCAGTTGAGTAATTACAGCGTGTTTTATGGTACAAGCTGAAGAGTAGAGATGGGGAAGCTGCACACATAATATGTTTTGACAGCTGCGGCAGCCATTGTGTGGCCAAAGCGAGCACCTATCAGTGCCAAGCCCCTACTTAATGATGGGAATGAGAATGGCACACCTGTGGCCCTAATCAGAGTCTCAACACCAGACTGGACCAATAATGCTGGCGCGATGTTGCCTCAACACTGGCACACATGGCTCCTCATGGGCCCATTCAGCTCGCTACATTTAGATTTAAATGAGCAGCAATGATATCTGGAGGAAGCAAGAGATAATCAGCTCTGTTATGTTTATTATAAGAATTATTATGATCCGTGCTGATTTGTTTATGGCTGAGATGGGATGAAAAATTATTAACGTGGGTCACGTGGTACAAACTGAATTTAGATTGCAACTAAAATGAAATTTGCAGAAGTAAACAGTCAAAATTAAAAGTTTGAATAGGTGTTTAATGCTTAACCCAGACATTTTTTGTTTGTGTTTACAAACTGAGATACAAGATTTAGTTATTTTATGTGGTAAATAAATATAGCTTAAAGGGTTTGATTTTCCTGCTGTCATTACAAACAAGTAAGAGTTTCTTTCTTCTGCAAAACAAAAAAGATGATATTTAGTAGAACTGTTTTGGTAGAACTCTCTTTTAACCAGAATTTAACCTGCAATATTTCTTGAACATTTCATATTTTTTGCTTGTGCCCCTAAAGTGTGAGAGTGTGTGAAGCTCTGTCTCCTGCCTCGCCACCTGTAAGCCATTAGAACAGAAGCTTGTGGTTAGAGCGCTGCGGGTGGGACTTGCACCTCGTGGGTCTTATGGGAATCTGGAGGTACCCAAGCAAAAGTATCCTTCCTCTGCTCCCCGGAGACAGGCCGCATGTGGGAGAGACAGATCATAGGCCTTTACACATACTGGTACCGACTTGCATCTCTGCATATTTGCCCCATGAGTCACCCACTGCAGGTCATGAGGTCAAATCCCTCCTTCTCTACGCATCATAAGTTAACATACACACACTCACACACCCTCCTGCGCTTTCCTCCTACTGTACTTACAGTAAAATCCGGAGAACTTTAAAATACAGGTATGTGGTATAGACCAAATAGCTTTCATTAATATTTCTAATTCATTAAGTCATGGTAATTAATCAATATTATTATAAAATGTTACTTAGATGACATTTAGATATTTGTAAATTACCCTTCCAAAATGTTAAAATACATTGTTAAAAATACATTTTTATATTTTGTTTGGTATGGACATTATGCCTATATCTTGAATAGAATAGAATAGAATAGAATAGAATAGAATAGAATTAAAAAAAAATAAATGTTTGCAGTATTCTTTGTACGTCTATTATATATTTCATGGCCCGGTTTCACCAACAGGGCTTAGACTAAGCCAGGATTAGATTATAGTTCAATTAGGACATTTAAGCAATTTTTATAAACACGCTTAGAAAAAAACATTACTGGTGTGCATCTTGAGACAAAACAAAGGCACTGATATATTTTTTTTTAGATCAGTCAGTGCAGGTTCCTTTCACTTGAAACAGCTTAGATTTACATTTTAGTCTAGGACTAGATTTAAGCCTTGTCTGTGAAACCAGGGGTATGTGTGTTTTTACTGCTAACAAAATGTAACTTTTTAATTAGATTTTTTTGTATTTTTCACATGTTGTATGCATATTTTGAATTACGCATTGGATTGTGTTGTGTTTTATGGTTGAAGGATAGTGTATGTTCAGGTTTCTTTTCTTTCTTTTAATCTCTATTGTTTGGCAGGGAAATTGCTGAGGCTTCGGGAGCCATGAGAACAAGCATACAAACAGACATATTTATGCATTTTACAAATGTACAACTTTTTTTATTACATTTTTCTTTAATAACTGCATTTCAAATTAAAATATTTTAAATAATAGTAAACCAATATTAAAAGATAGACCACAATAGCTTGTGGGAGATTTGTTTGGTGTTATGAAAGAAAAAGTGCAATGAAACAAGGCTTTAATGCAGCAGTAAACATACAGTATATATACACACTTTATGACCTGATGTAAATGTTAATTTTATTATTTTATTTCTCCTATGAAATGTAAGATTTGTTTCTAGCTTGAAAATTTTTTAAATGAATAAAGCTGTACATTATTTGGAGGCAAATGCAACTTCAAAAGCAGTATCATAAAATGACTGTGTAAATGTTTGTTTTAGCTCTACAACAAATGCTGTGAACTGGATGACACTCACAGCCAGCTGATTTCTGAAGACGAGAGTTCACCTGAATACAGTTAGATAGATCAATCTGTCACATACACAGATACCCCAGTCTCATCATCACAGCATCATATGAAAGATCTCCAGCACCAATATGATCAAAGCCCCACTGGAGCCACTTCCATCCTCATTCCTTCTCCCTCACTGCATTTTCATCACCAATGCACCTGCTTCATATGCAATGTTTGCCAAATTTGTTTCTGTCATGTTGCATTTATTTCCATTTAAACATCTCCAGGCCTCTTTGTTAAAATAGAAATGGAGAGGAGAAAGAAGAAGGAAAATGAAATCTATGTTTACCCAATTGAAACTGCATAGCAATTCCATTTGAATGGGGGCCACAAATTTTCTTTGCACCATTGATGTTCTATTCATCTCAGTTAATGTTGTTACTTTGAGAGGCAGAATTGCCTCTCTCAATAAAACTGGATTATGGGCATTCATAAGAGGTTCGCACGCACAAAGACACTTAAGAAGCCTTGGGATGTGTAGGGGAAAGAAAACAATTCTGCCAACTCCTGTTACTTCAGCCTGAGTGTCTTAAAAGGAGTGATGAATAAGTGCAATTCGGCCAAACTAATGAAGAGTAATGTTTGAAAAAGGGGCATTACAAATCTGTAATTTATTTACAGATTTGACAGAAGCATATACTATCATTTAACAATCAATGTAACTTCACTATTGAGCATAATTTCATTTTTAACCATTAGAATTCATGTAAATTAAAGTACATTAAAGTGGAAAAATGATTATAATTGGCGTGATGTAGTTAGCTTGATTCGGTCACAATCAGTAAATATTGTAACTGAATCAAGCTAACTACATCACACCAATAAAAGTCATTTTTCCAGGGTTTTTATCGTTAATTAAAACTAATAGCATTTACAATAGTTTACAATAAAGCTGAAATAAAATATAAATATTAGATGAAAAGTATTAGATATAAACTATCAGTAAAGATTATGACTGAATCAAGCTAACTATATACATCATGCCAATAAAAATAAATTTTTCCAGGGTTTTTATAGTTAATTAAAACTAACTGCATTTAAAATAGTTTACAATAAAGTTGAAATAAAATATTAAAAAATTAAAATTAAAATAAATAAAACTAAAAACTACTTAATAATGTCGTGTTAAAAGCTATAAACTGAAAAAATCTTAAAACACCTGCATTATGTTTTTTTCCGCTCCATGCTATTAAGTTGCCAGAATAACTATAACAACAATAACATGATGGTGGTATTTGATGATTGCATTGTTTTTCTTTTAATAATTAATCACGCTAAATTAAATTGACAGCTCTAATTAAAAGCATTATCTTTTTTTAATTGAACTGAATTAAATGGGCCTCGCACAGGCTTCAAAAGCAAGTGCCAAGCAGGTCTGAACAATGCTTAAAACATATGCCAGAAAAAAAGATGGAATCAAGTAAAAGTTGGACATCAGCGCTGTTGTGTGTTTGCGTGTATTTGGGGGAGGTGAGCGTACGCAATCTTTGCCAAATCAAATTGCGCCTTTGCGGGCCACTTCCAGAGCTTTGATAGTCTCAGCAGCAGGGGAGGATGAGAGAAAATAGGCATTTATTCACTGGGCTTTGAAGAGAGCTGTAAACAATCAGCCTAACGGTGTGGCCAGAATGATGGGACCTGGCAGAAGGAGCCGAGTGGTGAGGAGGAGCTGGAACCGCGAGTCTGCACGAGGGCAGCTGCCACAAAGACTTCCCGAGTGCCTGGGGCCCCTAAACATACACACACACACACTGGCCACTCAAAGAGCTGTCTATCCCATTCACAAGCACCCTAATCCTCTCTCGCTCCCATTGCGAGTATGCCTGCCTAAATGGCAGCCGTAGTCCATCACGAGCCAGCCGGGACTCTGTTCCCATTGAGACCTGAAAGAGAAACTTAACTTCACTGTGTTGCACTTGAATGTGCCTTTGGTTCTGTCATTATGAGGAAGCCATTGACTCAGTATGGCCCCTGGACAAAGACTTCCCGTGCCGTGTATTGTCAGGATTGGGTGAAGTAAGTAAGCTCTTAAGCTCGGGCCACTTTTACACCTGGAGTTGATTTGAAGCATATGGGCCTTTGATAGGCCAACAATTGCTCATTGATATCACTTGATATTTGTCCTACACAATATTCAGATTGTTAACTGAAGGAGAGATTAACCCGGTCATGTCGCACAATATGGTAAATGATATGGAAAATCTGTGTTCTGCGGGGACAAAACAGTCCAAATTTAATTTGGAGACAAAACGTCTCGCAGAGTTCAGACGAGGGCGTACGTTGCTCCAGCACCTGTTATTTTCTCACCGACACTCTTAACACACACTTAGGGTTTTCAGTTAAATCATTTACATATCTGTTTGTGTGTGTGAGAGTTGAGAAACACTGCTCACCTGTGCTGTTTCCTGATTCATAGCTGTCCACCCTTAGACTGCATTATTTCAGATATTACAGCCTGTTTGTTTTCTACTGATAGTTCAGACTTGATTCTCAAGAGATAAAAAACATATGGCTCATTAATGCATATTACTATAATATGCATTTCTATGTTGTGTTTGCCCATTATGTATGTAGATTCAATATTCAGGTGGCTTTAACTGGCATTGCAAAAAGGCTTTTTTATTGCCAAAACACTGGTAACATTAAATGAACAAATAAATAAATAATAAAAAAGTATAGTGTTTTTGGTTTGTACAGTATATTTATTCATTCATTCATTCAGACCTATTAGAATGCTTTTGAATGGTACTGTTGAAAAATATTATTTTCAAAATATATAACATTTTAAAATATGTTACAAATGTGGGTCAGCTCATGGGGACTGACATGTTGAGATCACAGGATCAGCTAAATACTACTGATATTTTTTCCTGATAATTTTTTTCTGATATATAAAACAGAAATACAGCTAAAATCAGTAGTATTTGTGTATGTATATGTGTATGTATTAACTGCATTTCCCTGTTTTTACTGATGCAGTACAGAAATAACTGGAAATGAGGAGAGAGAGAGAGAGAAGGAAAGGAATCAGGAAATGTCCCAAGCCAGATTCAAACCTGCATTACCTGCATAAGCACCATAGCTTAACATGTGGGGGTACATTGCTAACTGCTGTTTATAGTGTGTTTTAAAGTTTATCATTATAATGGTGTGACATAAGGAAATGGATTGTCTTTTTCCTTTTAACGAGAGGGCTGATGCAATGTTAGCCACTGATTTACTATACACTGAAAATGAAAAATAAAAGAAATGCTGTTAAATGATAAACTTGACTTGAATTTCACATATTGCATTCCTCTACACTCTTCAGTCTCAATGCTATGGACACAGCTGACTTGCTTACCTGTATTTAGATGTTTGCATTTATGTGCCTCTGTGTCTTTGTCTGTTGCTTTGTGTTTGAGTTTGACACATTGCTGTTTGGGTGCATCTGATTGTGTGTAATATTCTGCTGAAGGTTAATGTGTGTGTGCGCATGTATGTGAGAGAGTGTCTCTCTCTGCGTGTGGGGAGCCTGGTGGCGGCACACATTTGGGGGGCTGCTCATCTACACCGCGCCATGCCCCATCAGCTCCATCAGGATGTGGGAGAACAAAGCCTGTACATTTCCACAGCCACGCGCCTGCAGGGAGAATACTCATCATAATTAGCCCAATGATGAGGCGCTGTGATGCACTGCACAGCAGGTCCCTGTCTCAGTTTCTCTCTTTTTTTCTTTCTCTTTTTCTTCTTTTCACTTTTATGGTCTCTGAGGAGAAAAGGAAGGAAGAGAATGAGGGAGATTTTAACTTGATACTGTTGTTTGCAAAAATCAGTGCAATTTTCTTGTTGCAAAGCCAAATCAAAGTTATTTTGTGGCACCTTTTGTGGCTTCTTATAGAGACAATTACACTGTATGTAGTGTGATACTCTGGAATGAGATGATTGTTGATATTTCAAGATCACTTACATTGTTGAAATAGATACACCAATTTCAACTCATTTCTGTTTTGTTATCAGTATTATGTTTTATATATGTTTTATATCATGTTAATTTATGATTGTTAATTGTCCCTATTACTTTCTTAAGTCCCTATTTATAGATGGTCTATGATATTACAAATGAAAAAAAAAATAGTTTGTCAAATTTAATTCATAAGACTTTTCTTTTCCACTGACGTCTTTTCGCGTGCTTGTTTTGAATTTTTACGCTTTAAAGTTGTTTTATCAGTTGTCGTCCTGCTCCTCTACTTATTTCTAGCTCAAGGGCTAGTTTTGGGTTTAAGAACTGGACAAAGGTGAACGATTGCAAGGCATTCATCGTTCACTAACAAAGTAAGACACACCTCTCTCTACGCGTCTCTACGCCAATTACGTTTCACTCTGCATTGGGTTTTTGTTGCTTTCATCCACCTCATGAGCCCTTTTGTAAAGTTAGTAAGATTTCAAACTTTTTTTCGTCCTGTATTAAAACTCGTCCTACATTTGTTATTGTACCTTAATTAATGTTCATTTAGCCTATTAATAGTACAATGTCCTCATAATAGTGGGATTTCTTTAATGGGCGAACATCACTATATAATTAATATTAATGAGCAAAGCCTACAAATACAGCATACAGACTATATGTGGCCGTTGCTTTTCAAAGAAATGACACTATATATATATATATACATATGACTATCATACATTTTTACCATGATTTACAGAAGACATCCAAAAAATGTCATTTATTGTCATATACCAAAAAAACTGTCAGGTGTATTTAGAACAAGAATATTTGGAAAACATTATGAAAGACTTTATTTATTGGTCTTAGTGCAGCCCCCAAAATTGAATTAATTGTAATTTTGAATCTTTACCAATATGCGCCACTATCCTTCAAACCACTAGGTTTTACCCATTTGTCAGCAAGGTATTTAGTATTTAATACTTTTTTCCCCGGTTTCACAGACAAGGCTTAAGCCTAGTCCTAGACTAAAATGTAAGCCTGAGCTGTTTCAACTGAAAGAAACTTGCACTGACAGATCTTAAAATGCTGATTTCAGTGCCTTTGTTTTTTCTCAAAAAGCACACAGTAATGTTTTTTCTAAGCACGTATATAAAAATTACTTAAATGTCCTAACTGAACTATGGCCTAATCCTGGCTTAGTCTAATCCCTGTCTGTGAAACCAGGCCTTTACTTTATATTTAATAAGTACAGGTCAGAATAAGTATGGTGTTTCATTTGTACATAAATACAACTGTTATGCTGAATGACGATGGAACATTATTTCACTCATGTCTTGATATTTTATTTTCACAAAAGTTATTTGAAACATTTACTTGCGTTTAATACAGTATATGTTGTATTGTGACAGATCAGTTTTACAGTCTTAAAAACTGAATGCTGATTGTTTTCTTAATGTTTTGACTATGCCCTTAAAATATTTAAGAGCACACTGTAATATATTGTGGAAACATCATTAGTTTCTGTTTCTGAAATCTGGTCTCTTTACCCCAGTTACGTCACAAAATGGCTACTGCAATTTATGTCAACTACAATATTATTCAGGGTGTAATGGGTGTGAAGCTATTCAGTTTGTCATAATGAATACAGAATTGTTTGCATTTGGCTCGTTTACCAGAAGTAGGTCACACGTGGAAAACAAACTCATTTGAATGAGCAAATGTACATTTGGAGTCAGAAATTAGGGCGGGTTTGTTATGGAATCTCCTTAGCGATTAGCTGCCTCCCCACCTGGAGCAGTGGCAGTATGCCCAAGTGCTGCTCGGCAGTATGTTACGCTACAAAACAACATGCCTTTCGAGCCTGAAAACAGTGCTGTTTACACTCATTAAATGCATTTCATCACATATCATCAAATGCTAATGGCTTGACAATGACTGCAGCCGTTATTGTACTGGAAGTCACTAGAAAAAAATGTCTGCTAAATGACAGGTAACCAAGCCGCTAATGACAGAGATTGTCAGCAGTTGGATCCACTTCATTGAGAGATGACAAATAAGACTTTTGAGCAAGGCCTCTATAACCGGAGGCATTTAAATCTGCTAAAATGTTTCTCTCTATTTTCTATTTTATGCACCAGTTACGTCGTTTCAACACTGTTTGCTGCCCTGGAGATATCATCAATTAATTTAGCTCCATGTAATTCATAATTTTGTCATTCCTTCTGTGTAGTGACTTTTCAGTTCACTTGCATAGTAGAAATGGAAGCTGTTATTATGGTTTGGGGTCTGCGTGTGGTTTGTTTCTGAGTTTGATTGATGCTGTCTGGACTGAAGGCAGCGGGTACCATATCAAAGAGATGTATAATAAGACAGAGCTGAGAGGTGAGGATGGAATTTGGCTGAGATGTCTTGGCCGTGTGTGGTAGTGCAGAGTGATCAGTGTAAAGTAATACATCAGAATATCACCAGCTCAACAGATTTATACTTATTCACAATAATAGGCAGACTGACAGTTGTGTACAAAAGTGTAGATTTTCTCATTAGTTTAGTGACATTGTCATCTAGTCATGGTTGATTTTGTGATAATGAGCAGCTGACAGGAAAGAGAAATGAAATATTTGTGAAAGTTTTTTGGAAGAAACTAACACTTTTATTCAGCAAGGTTGCATTAAATTAATCAAAAATGACAGTAAAGGCATTCATAATGTTACTAAAGATTTAGTGAATTTTTATTCATCAAAGAATCCTGAACAAAAAGTATCACAGTTTCTATGAAAATATTAAGCAGTGCACAACTTTTTTCAATATTGATAATAAGAAATGTTTCTTGAGCAGCAAATCAGCATATTAAAATGATTTCTGAAAGGTTGTGTGACAGTAAAGACTGGAGTAATAACTGCTGAAAATTCAGCACTGCCATAAATTACATTTGAAAATAGGAAGCAGCTATTTAAATTAGTAATGATATTTCACAATATTTCTGCTCTCACTGTATTTTTGATCAAACAAATGCAGCCTTGATGAGCATATAAGAGACTTTCAAAAACATTGAAAAAATTTACCAAACCCAAACTTTTGAATGGTAATGAATATTTGAAAATAAAAAATGCAATTCTATTGCTGAATGATGAAATAATATCAATAATGCACTTTTTAACAAACAAAAGTTGTGTACACAGACTTCTCACAGTCTGTTTAGAAACATTGTAGAGGCATTTGATTCACTAGAAAGACTGACTCATTAGATTCATTCATTCTTTTATCAGAAGACACTTATCGTGCTGTATGTTGTTGATTCACTAAAACAACTCATTTGAGCCCTTCTTTCTGGACTGTATGCTATATTGTTCATGCTGCCGATTTAGTAGTGGTGTTGCAGAAGCTCTGTCAGAGCATTTTAGCACTGCTTTCTTTATCGCAAAACACAACAATTGACCAGTCAGAATGAAGTATTCCACAACTATGTAGTAAAAAATGATATTTATCAGTCTTTCTCTGATGTGTAGTTAGACAGGCAGGGCTTTGCCTTGCTGCAAGGTCAAGAGTGTGTTAATCTGAGCTTCAGTGTATGTCTGGGCATTGAGGCACGTGTATTTATATATTAGTGCATCCCTGTGTGTGTGCTTTTGTGTGTGTGTGTGTGTGATGAGCACGCATCCTCATGGACGGACCATATGGGCCCGGGAGGAGGCTTCTGCTGGGCAGAGCTGACAGGCCACCAGTATGGCCTTGTGCTGCGGTCTGGGTCGCTCCAGTGCTCATCCTTCCAGCCCCTGCATAAACACACTGACACACACACGGCGGGGTCCTCTCGTGGCCCAGGCAGATGGCACCCCTTGCCCACATGCCAGGAAAAAGCATGCAAATTAAAGGTTATACCCAGCAGGTTTGAAGCAGTGCCAGCACGGGGTGGCGCAGCAGCCCTGGCCCACCTGCTTCTCAGCCTGGAGACATCTGGCTCGATTTTGTGGAATGAGCACAACGCTGAGAGGAATAACTGTCATCTGTTCGGCTTGTTCTGAGGAGGCCGTGCTGAGCGTCTCCCTGAGCCATGAGAAGGATGTTTTCACTGCTTTAAAAGATCTCATTAGTTCTCAACTACAGTTTTAGTCAAGCCGTTTTTGTGTGCACGTGTATTGAGTGGCTCTAGTTGTGTGTTTTTCGCATGGAGAACCGGAGACTTTCCCTTTTTTTAGCGTAGTAGTTCATGCTTGGAAAAACTGGGTCTTCTGCCAGGTTGCCTTGTCTGCAAACAGGAGCAAACAACTTGTGTTGTAGGCTTACACATATAGTTTTGTGAAATCTGTCCTTAATTCTTTCCCAATATGCTCTTGGTGTTTGCTTTAGTCTCTGAGGATTGAAATATCATGACTCTAAGCGAGTTCACACATGTTCTGATGGATTTCAAGCTTTGCTGGATTTAATACCTCTGTTCCCATGTATCTAACTCAACTGTTTCCAATGTAACAGGTTGAGGGAGCTGATGACAAATCTGACCAAGGCTGATCTTTTGTCATGCAGGTTATTTTAGGGCAGTTCACATGACATGGAATTTTACTGTTAAGTTTTTTTCTTTTTTCTTTTCTTCATTTGGCTGGTCTTTAAAACTGATTTTGCACATAACCATAAAATGACCTACTTAAATTATTTATATATTTAAATTTAAATTATTTTATTTGTTTGGCAATTTAGAAACCTATCCAAATGAACAATGTGCACAGTACAGTAATAAATAAAAACATTGGCATTATATAATGGGAGTCTCTCTCTCTCTCTCTCTCTCTATATATTTTTTTTAATCAAAGCATTTAAGATTTTAATAGGAAGAGGGAGTGATTTACCTCTAATAATGCATTATATTTGTAAAATTTATATGAATGACAGCATTTAAGACCATGTTTTAAAAAATTACAATTTCAAGAATAAAATAGTAATGTTTTGAGGCTTTTTAGGAGAGTGAAGTCACAATGTTTACATGATAAAATTGAGGTATAATATCCTGTTGTGTGGAATTAACTCCCTTTAATATTACCAATAAATAAATAAATAAACACTGTTTTTTGCATTCAGTGTTTATGGCTTCAAACTACTCGAGACCTTATATATGAATAATTTGTGATTTTCATATATAATCTGTAACAAAAAGTTAAATTGTCACATTGCAGGACCACTGAAATTAGGAAAATCAATAATTTGATTAAAAGCGGAGAAAAAGTTTTAAATGGTAATGAGTCAAAGCATTTAAAAACACTTTCACTTACACACATGCACAAAAAGAAGTAAATTATAACCTTTAGTTTTACTGTTGGAAAATGAAGGTTTTTCTATATTTACATTTATCAACCACTTTTATCATGGAATTTCAATTAAGCTTATAATGAAGGTCTCTAGCATGGTCACCCTTTGTGCTTGGGTTGTTACAGGACTGTTTGACCCCTGCAGCAACTCCAATCTCACAGGGTTGAAGCCAGATGTGTTCCTAGAAAAACATGAAGTACTGAATGTTTGTGTGTGTTTGTGAGTGCAATTACCTGTTCAAGTCATGACTGGGGCAGAAGGCCAGCAGTCACAAGATTTTTCTTGTAAATGTATTTTCTCTATAAAAGTTCTTCTTGCACTTTATTTAGAACATACTTTCCCTTTACAATTTGTTTTATGTCAGTAGACAAATTTAATCTAGATCATTTGAAATCAACATATTTTTGTTTGTTTTTTAACTGTGCTGCTATATGTTGAACTAGATTTTTACATATTCTAAAGAAAATATGCCTGTGCAAAATAACTAGTACTGTGGGTTGTCCCGACTAAAAAAAAAGCTCTTGTTCGGTGCAGTGATGGCATTTTAATAGATGCTCGTCGCTTCATATCTTTTATGGCCCATGTGCTACTTTTAAACTGTAACCATATCAAACACACACATATGTTTTGAGTGGATTATTATTGCATGGTTTATTCTGGACATTACTTCCTTGAACCTCTTGTCTTCGTTGGTCTCGTCTGGTCATCTTTCTGATCGGTATTTCTGGATCCACTGGCCATGTTGGAAGTGCTCTCAGACCTTGAGAAATCATACCTGTAATTTTTATAGCCAATTATAACTATAGGTATTGAAATGCCTATAAGAAGAAAATATGAGGGACTACCTGTCAAAAGTGATTGATTTATGACCCCTATGATTTTATGACCCCCCTCCCAGGACCCCCCTCTGACCTCCTG